>PVJN01031308.1:0-24886 GCA_004026805.1 Lasiurus borealis
TTTATAAGTTTCACGCGATACACAAAAAACCCCTCTGTGCTTCTTGTAAAGAACAAAAAAGATACACAACAGTTAAGCGTAAAGATCACAGGCAATAGCATTCAAACATGGATGTGGGTAGAGAAAGGAGTACCTGGCATGAGTACCTGCTTAGTTTGACTGAATCCTTGATTTTTAATTTGGCTTTTCATGGGCCGCTCACAACACCAACGCTGTGTGAGGTATGGTAGTCAGCTGCAATAATTCATAAACCCTACACTTCCATCAATCCAATGCTACTGGCTCTCGAGTTACAGAACAAACTGCATTAGAATGCAAGGCAATAAAGCAAAAAACTAGAAACATCCTTGACAAAGAAATAACTAGCAGTTTAATTAAAACAAAGTAGTCCAACATGTGCCTCAGAAATATTTAAGTTTTTAAAGCAATGTCTCTGCCAATGTACCAACACAAGATGGACTTAATACCAAAAAGAAAAAAAAACAGTTCACCCTTTTTATTTAAAAAAATAAAAAGAAATGACAGCAAAATCCCTAAAAAAAGGATAATTAACTTTTCAATGGCGACTATATTACAAATGTGGGCAGTAATTTCCAAAGAGGCACACTAATGGGGGCACGAGTCTGCTACAAAATAGCTGAGACAAAACAATGTACCTCAAAATGTTTTGCAGGACTACACTGTCTTTTCCTTCAGAAGATGTATGTCTTCTTACTCGGCTTAGTTCCATCTTCATCTGTGCATACTTACGCTGCACTGTCAAACAGTAACAAAAAGCCCTAATCAAAGTGAGAAACAATACACTTACCTCTGTCTGATCTGAGGTCTTATCAGATCAGTTTTAATTGGACTGAGTGTCACCTTCAGATTTAATGTCTTCACTGGTCCCATTGACCTCATTCTTAGTATCACTTTCCTTTGATTCAGTGTTTGCGTCTTCACTCTGTTTTTCTCGACTACTGGACTTCACACTACTTTTTTTATCATCAGATCCCCTCTTTTCTGCCATAAAAGAAGACATTGATCATGGATTTTAAAGTAAAATACAAGACACTTTGCCAAGTGAAACAATCAAGAGATAAAAAGAATCACTTCACACAGACTGCAAGTACAGCTTGATCAATCTATCGAAGAAATAAAATCAGTAATTTATGGAGGAGTGGAGAATCAGAAATCAAAAGGTAAACTAGTGGGCAAATTATCAAACTAGTGATAAGCTAAAGCAGTTGTCGGCAAACTCATTAGTCAACAGAGCCAAATATCAACTGTACAATGATTGACATTTCTTTTGAGAGTCAAATTTTTTTAACTTAAATTTCTTCCAACGCCACTTCTTCAAAACAGATTTGCCCAGGCTGTGGTATTTTGTGGAAGAGCCACCCTCAAGGGGCCAAAGAACCGCATGTAGCTCGAGAGCCGCAGTTTGCCGACCACTGAGTACAGGTAACTCCACATCACTGCAGAAACTAAAGTTTAAGTTTTATTTAGGGTAAAAACCACCAAAAAGCAATGGGAAAGATATGGAAGACAGTACACAGAAGCTGTGTTCACAGGAAGCAAATTAAGTTAAATGGGTGAAAAGAGTTATTTTTAAGGACAAACGATTGCTTATATGTCTATTTTAGAAGCCCAGTGCACAGAATGCGGGCACTGGTAGGATCGCTAGTGGCTGCGGGCCAAGGCCAGCCTCCCTCCCTGGCCAGCCCCCTGGTTGAACTCCCGGACAACTCCCAGTTGAGGGGACAATTTGCATCCTACGCTTTCATTATATAAAGGACATGTGAATGCCCGAGGACAAGCCCAATTAAAGAAAATGGATCTTAAATCTCAATCTGAGTACTGAACCTCGTTATGCTTTGCTAACTAATATTTAGGCCAACTCAGGAGTTGTTTTTCCAAAAGGCGACATTAAATTCAACTCAGCTGCAAATAAAGAGTGAAAAAGCGAATCTCGATGATTTTCTTGTACTGTTTTCTTTGGAATGGTGAGGCCTCAGACTAAAGGTAAAAAGTAGTACACAGAGTAAGTACAGTCCAGCCTTTTCAATTCCAAATATTACCTAACAAAAGTTTCCTACAGGAAATGTTAAAGCATCCTACAAACTTTCCGGGAAAAAACTTTTTTTTTAAACATTCTTTCTCCTTACAACTAAGTTAAGAATAGCTGACTTAGCAGACTAGTTCATAAGACAGATGCTTTAAGAGAAACAGAACCCTTCACAGAACGTGGACAAAGGTGCTAAGACGTAACATTTGTAACTGGGAGAAGAATGGTAATGAAAACAAAATATGGTCTAAGGGGACCATCCAAAGAATGTAAGAACTGAAGATCTTATGTGACGGAGCATGGTCAGCCCACAACACTTGCAAATGCACAAAGCAATGTCCTCGTAGCTGACTGCAGGACTTGCTTCATGTCTGTCTGTCCACTTATGAGAACTGTGCCGATACAGTGTGCTCTAACTGACCTTGTGGGAAAGTCCTCCCTTTGTGCCTTATGGGCTTCTCCGGTGCACAGGTGGCTTCAATGAGGAAGAGTCGTCTTGTTGCCCCGTAGAGGACTAGTAGTCAGTCCAATAATCTTATCTTCTGCCCTATGTAAATACGGTAGATCTTAATAGCCCTAAGGACATCCACAAAGTGTGGTGGATTTTAAGGCTATGGATAAAAAAAGAAGCTCTCTTGACAGAGAGAGCACCCTAAGTTGGCTGGCAGTAAGAAAAATGGGTTTGTGTGAGAAATCACTTCCATTTGCTGGAGTAAGAGAAAAGTGCTTCCAACACACACCTGGAGCAGTGAACTTCCTCTTACTCATTAGCATGATCAAATGTTGGCTACTGCTCATATCTGGCCTCAAAGTTCAGGCCTTCAGTCATTTATATCCCTGGGAGTGCCTGAGTGGCAATTTCAAAAGCCAATAAAACCATATCACTTCTAAAGGAGGTCTCAAAGTTTAAGATAAATCTATCACAGTATACTCAGCCTTTCAAGATGGATTCTGATCTGGTTTTCTCTGAATCAAGCCTTCTATCCTTCCTCAATATCTCACCAGGAAAATCCCTGTTTGTTCATATTCTAAACACAACACATCTTAGTTTACTTACAAGTTATATTCCATTCCTTGATGTCATTACAATTAGGATTATAGCTGAGCAATCAGGACATCTTTTTGCTCTATCCAGAAATTACATAAGCACATCTGTTTTAGGCCAGTGGGTTTTATTGCTCAACTTTGATCCCAGATAGCTATGAAAGCCAGCTAACTTTTGTCCCTACGAACCAATCCATTTTAAGTAACATGAATGATGTTACACCAAAAAGCTTTAGTTCTCAAAGATAAGTGATTAATTTGATCTCTGACATCAATATCTGCCTCTTAAGGACCCCTCACCCCAAAAATACATCATACAGAAGTCTTACAAAAATGTTGGGTGGCTCTAACCGGTTTTGCTCAGTGGATAGAACGTCGGTCTGCAGACTCAAGGGTCCCAGGTTCAATTCCAGTCAAGGGCATGTACCTTGATTGCGGGCACATAAGGAGTGTGCAGGAGGCAGCTGATCAATGTTTCTCTCTCATCGATATTTCTAGCGCTCTATCCCTCTCCCTTCCTCTCGGTAAAAAAAATCAGTAAAATATATTTAGAAAAAAAATGTTGGGTGAAACTTTCTCAAAACTAACAGTTATTCCTTTGTAGCCCTCTGAATCACAGAAGTAATTTCTGATCTTAAATGGCAAATACTACAGCTCATGGAGTTTAAAAATGCTGTACCCTATTTCCTACTGTTTAACATTTGCTCCATGTTGAAGAAAAAGCCAATATATGTAAATAAACTTTAAAAGATAGTGAACTGATTTAAGGAAAAACATAAGCAAAAGACAAAAAGCAAAAGCTTACTGTTTGCGCTGCTAGTTCTCTAATTCATTCTAGCAAAAACCCAAGTCTGACCCCCTCAAAGCCAAAAAAAAAAAAAAACCAACAGAATAAGCCAGTTCCATAAAAGAATATGATAAATGAGTACCACATGGAAGTCCAGTACAATAAACTCAAACAGCAGCACACACATTATGTGGTGATTAAACACGGACACAGGCAGAACAGTATGGAACCAACAGAGCCAAGAAAATTAGAAATAGGTCCTCTCATTCCTAAATGTCATGCAAAGCAGCACAGTTAATATAAAGTAAAAGATACTCAAAGTATCTGTAGAAAATGCAGAAAGAAGACCTCTATGATTAAAAGAATTATCTTTCAATAAAGGCTAAATTAAAGGATGAGAATATCCTTGTGAAAACATGCCAAAGACAAAATGAGACAGTCCATTATAATAGTGCACAGTAAACCAAATACTAAAATGCCACAGAAAACCAAGTAGAGGGAAACAGCAGATGTTTCAATAGAAAACATGGTTAAAACACATGGTAAGATATTCAACTTCTGTGAACTTAGAAGTTAATTACTGCCCTAGCTGGTTTGGTGCAATGGTAGAGAGCATCGACCTGTGGACTGAAGGGTCCCAGGTTTGATTCCAGTCAAGGGCACATGCCCAGGTTCCAGGCTCGACCTCCCAGTAGGGGGTGTGCAGGAAGCAGCCGATCAATGATTCTCATCATTGATGTTTATATCTCTCCCTCTCTGAAATCAGTAAAACTTTATTTTTAAAAAAGTTAATTATTGAGGTACATGAATGTTACACATGAGGACCAACGCAACAGTGTACATTTACTCTGTAAGACATATTATGGAACACTACAGCATTTTTTTTTTTTTTAAATGCTGCCAATAACCAAGTTAATATATTCTACAGCTTAAAAACCCTGAAAGGTGTCCTAACTGGTTTGGCTCAGTGGATAGAGCGTCGGCCCATGGACTGAAGGGTTCTAGGTTCGATTCTAGTCAAGGGCATGTACCTTGGTTGCAGGCACATCCCCCCAGTAGGAGGTGTGCAAGAGGCAGCTGATTGATGTCATGTTTCTAACTCTCTATCCCTCTTCCTTCCTCTCTGTAACAAATCAATAAAATAAAATAAAAACCCTGAAAGGTAATGCAATACTTAGAATAATCTAGATGATACAACTTCAGGTTATAAATTGAATGATGTAGTTTTAATGTGTCCTAAGAAAACACCAGAATGACAGGTCAACTGCCATTCTCACAAACCAGAGCAGGAGAGTGGATAATAATGCCTGTCTCCCACTGAATGGTGATCACTAATAAGTGAAAAGGAGGATAGTTTGAAAATGGAACCCTGCCATTTCAAAGAAGATTGAGGCGGCAAGAGTGTAAAAATAGTACTTAATGAGTAAAATTCTCACATGAACTAACCTTTCTCCTTGGATTTTCTATCTTGTTCTCTGTCCCGACTTTTGCTCCTGTGCTTGTATGACTTTCGATCCCGGCTTTTTGATCTTCTTCGATCCCGACTACGAGATCTATGCTTTCTTTCTGATCTATCATGGCTTCTGCTTCTCCGGCGATCTCTACTTCTTAATAATTTAAAATGAAAGGAAAGCAGTTTCAGTTGATATCAAAAGGAGAAAAATTATATACCACTGAGTAAATAACAAGATTAAACTAAATTTCCCCTTAAAAGGCAAATGAATATAATTCAATAAACCCATCATTTACACTAGAAATCTTAATTGAAAATCTAACTTCAATTTTTCAAATAGCGCTAAAATAGTTATGTTCTTTGAACCCTTCTTTAATCACAACTTATTTTAAAATTTCATATCTTTGTGTTTTTAAAGAATTAGTTACATGTTTTAGTACTTAATTATGCTTGATGTTGTTCAAAGCAAAAGTAGATCATCTTACCTAAAAAAAATTATGATTTAAATATTTTCTTTGAGCCAGGAAAAACCAAGATGGCGGCATAGGTAAAAACCTAAACTGCTGCCTCGCAAAACAATTTCAAAACTACAAAAGACAAAATGGACATCATCTAGAACCACAGGAAGGCTGGCTGAGTGGAAATTCTACAACTAGAAGGAAAGAAAAGCACACTGAGACTTAGAGGAGCTGCAGGAGGCAGAGGTACTGAGTGAGATGGGTGTGCGGAGGATTGGCAACTGAGTGCACGCTGGCTTTCTTAAGCGGGAGAGAGACAAAAGCTCCTGACTGCTCTGAACTCCAGTTCCGGGCGAGACTCTGGGGACCCAGACTTATACGGATTGAAACTGGACTTTAGGAAAGAGAAAAGCACACTGAGACTCAGAGGAACTGCTGAAGGCAGAGGTACTGAGGTATGCGCACAGAGAGGATGGGCAACTGAGTACACAGCTGGCTTTCTCAAGTGGGAGGGACACAAAAGCTCCTGACTGCACTGAACTCCAGTTCCGGGCAAGACTCTGGGGACCCAAACTCATTCAGGGAGAAAAGTGGACTGCCTGACAGTGGGCGGGACTCAAGAGCAGCTTTCTCTCAGAGGTGCTTGCAGCTATTACCACGGGACACTGAGACTCGGGGGCCTCTAAGGGCAGGGCTGATGGGAAGCCAATGCTGTCTGCTCCACCCTGAAGACTCCGCCCCATCCAAGCTGAGCACAGAGGCTTTTGCAAGTCTTGTCAGCACAAAAGTTCTCCTAGTGTAGACACAGCTGATCCTCACAGCCAATTGGCCTGGAGGTCAATTCCCTCCAGTGATACCAACAACAATCAAGGTTTAACTATAAGACTGTGCACACAGCCCACAAAAGGGTGCACCAAGAGTACCCACCTCAGGTGACTGGGGAGGCTGAGCCACTGGGCCCTATAGGACACCTAGCACACAAAGCCCTCTATCAACTCAGGAAAGCAGCCAAAATGTAGAGACAAAGGAAAAGATCATAAGTGAAAAAAATGGAGGAAAGATGCTTTAAGAGAAGCAGAACCCTTCTTTTGAAAGATGTAGAGTTCAAAACCACAATTATAAGGTTTTTCAAGACTTTCCTAGAAAAGGCCTATAAATTTAGTGAGATCCTCGGGGATATGAGAAAAAGGACTAATTAGAAATTAAACATGCACTGACTGAAATACAAAATATTATACAGAGATCTAACAGCAGACGAGAGGAACGCAAAAATCAAGTCAAAAATTTGAAATACAAAGAAGCAAAAAACACTTAACCGGAAAAGAAAAAAGAAAGAGAGTCCAAAAATATGAAGATAGTATAAGGAGCCTCTGGGACAACTTCAAGCATACCAACATCCAAATTATAGAGGGTGCCAGAAAAAGAGAGCAAGATACTGAAAACCTATTTGAAGAAACAATAACTGAAAACTTTCCCTACCTGGTGAAAGACTTACAAGTCCAGGAAGCACAGGGAACCCCAAACAAAAGAAATCCAAAGAGGACCACACCAAGACACATCATAATTAAAATTCCAAGAGCAAAAGACAAAGAGAGAATATTAAAAGCAGCAAGAGAAAAACAGTTACCTACAGGGGAGCAACCATACCACTGTCAGCAGATTTCTCAACAGAAACTATACAGACCAGATGGGAGTGGCAAGAAATATTCAAAGTGATGAACAGCAAGAACCTACAACCAAGATTACTTTACCCAACAAAGCTACCATTCAGAATTGAAGGTCAGATAGCTTCACAGATAAGAAAAAACTAAAGGAGTTCACCACCACCAAACCAGTATTATATGAAATGCTGAAAGGTAATCTCTTTAAGAAGAGGAAGAAGAAAAAGGTAAAGATAAAAATTATGAACAACAAACACATATCAACAAGTGAATCTAAAAAGTGAATAAAAAAATCTGATGGACAGAATAAACTGGTGAATATAATATAATCAGGGGCATAGAAAGGGAGTGGACTGATAATTCTCAGGGGGAAAGGGATGTGTGGGGTGTGTGGGAAGAGACTGGACAAAAATCGTACACCTGTAGATGAGGACAGTGTAGGGTAAGGGCAGAGGGTGGGGTGGGAACCGGGTAGAGGGGAGTTATGGGGGAAAAAGAGGAACAAACCCTGACAGGTTTGGCTGAGTGGATGGAGCCTGTGGACTGAAGGGTCCCAGGTTTGATTCCGGTCAAGGGCATGTACCTTGGTTGTGGGCACATCCCCGGTGGGGAATGTGCAGGAGGCAGCTGATCTATGTTTCTCTCTCATTGATGTTTCTAGCTCTCTATCTTTCTCTCTTCCTCTCTGTAAAAAATCAATAAAATATATTTTTTTAAAAAGAGAGAAAAGAGAAATTGTAATAATCTGAATATTAAATTTAAATAAACATACAAATAAACAAATAAATAAATGTTTTCCTAGGACCATTGAGAAGAGAAGCATTTAAAAGACCACCGAGTAAACTCACTTCCTAAGTAAGACTGCCTCAAACCTCCCCAGACTGATGGGAACTACCAAGTATTTGTCCTGAAGATGGATTAGTTCACTGCTTCAACTTTCAAAATCTCTCCTCATGCTTAATGATACTGAAAACCAGCCCCAGCACCAAGGAATAACACTAGCAGTTACTACTGGTTTTACTAGTACACGCCCTGTGCACCGGGCACCGTCTCATGTGTTCTACAAACCTGCTTCGCCTCCTTTCTCTACTTCGTGATCTTTTGTGGTCCCGAGACCTGCTGCATCTTCGGTCAGAAGTTCGGCTTGAATGGCGACTTCGTGAACGACTTCTCTTTCTTCTCTCCCTGTCTCGAGCCCTTTCTTTCTCTCTCTCTTCCTCTTCTCTTCGTCTTTTTCTTTCTCTTTCTTCCCTTTCTCTCTCACGCTCTTTTTCTCTTTCTTCTCGTTCTTGCTTCTCTTTTTTTAAACGCTCATCACGATCAGGTTCTTCAGTTCTTTTTCTTAATTTTTCCTAAGAAAATAAATATTTTTAGAGTTATAACCTTTAAAGACATTGTCAAACAATGGTTACCTAGCATGGAGCACTTGTAGACCAACTTGGAATTTTCCACCACCACATATATACACAAGTTATCATTACATGACTAAATCTCAGGAAAATTCTTTTCCTCAAATTCATGGAGTGCAGAAAATAGTTTTCTAATCTAACTAATTAAGCAAAATTTTATAGGGATTACCACTGCCTCAAACAACACACTAACAAAATATCACCAAGAAGTTTATATCTATGTTATCAATCTTTAGCCATAATAAAATATAAGAAACTTACTTTTAATTCTTCTACAGTAGTTTTAATTTTGGCATAGCCCATGTGCTGTTTTCCCATTAAATGGTCATCTACCCGGGACTGGGCATCTCCTACTATCAAGAAAGCTCCACACACTTCACAAACTTCCATCTGTTTTTCTTGAGCAGCAAAACTTTCAATTGTCTAAAATGATAAATCAGTTATAAGAATATCTGAGGAAGAGAAAACAAACCCCAAAAGAATACTTAACATTTAGAACAGACTTGAACTGCCATTTCCCGTTTTCCCCAGCCATAATACCAAGCAGCAACTGGTATACTTTTAGAGAGAAGAGTGGCAATAGTAACCACTCTTCATCTCATCCAGAAAATGCTAAGTCCTCACTGTGACCAATGAATTACTTGCACCATCTTTAAAAAAGTTATTTTTTTAAAAAAAAACTACCTACTTTATACTCTATAAGTTGTTTAGGTTCAATAGGCTAAAGGTATCACCTCTGTACTAAAAATGTTTTTCAAAATCATTAAGGTACTAACTGAACATAATCTGAACATATCCTAGAGTCAGAGGTTGGGAACCAATTATATTCTACCATCAATATCCATGAATACATATTATCTAAGTAAGGCAGTTTATTAAAAAGCTGAAGATACTTTCAGAGTATGCCAATATTCAAGATTAGTATGTACTAATTTATTTTAACAACCAAAAAAACAAACATAAATAAGATAGTTTCAGTTTGCCCAATCTTCACTAACACTTGGAATGGCCAGTCTTTTTCATTTTAGCTATTCTGATAGGTGTACAACAATAAACCCAAGAGTACGCATGGTGATATAAGACACCAATTGGCAAGCCAGAAGCTAGAGGTCCACTTTTGCAAATAAAATTTTATTGGATAAAAAGCCTCAGCTAGGTAGCTGCCTCAGGACAGCGTGACTTGCAAATCTAAAATATTCGCTATGCAGCCCCCTTTTTAAAAATATATTTTATTGATTTTAGAGAGGAAAAGGGAGAGAGAGAGAAACATCAATAATGAGAGAGAATCATTGATTGGCTGACTCCTACATGCCCCCTACTGGGGATCAAGCCTGAAACCTAGGTATGTGCCATTGGCCAGAATCGAACCTAGGACCCTTTAGTCCGCAGACTGACACTCTACCCATTGAGCCAAACCAGCTAGGGCTATGTAGCCCTTTGTGATAAGTCTGCTGATTCTTGATGGGAGTACACTAGAAAATTGTTTACAGAGAGTCCCCAAAATAGGTTCTAGTAATTCATAGCAAACAGCCTGGGTAAATCAAAATGAAGTTGCTACTCACCGATGTTGTAGACCTAAGCAATTCTCTCTCTTCTTTTAACTGTTCAACTAATTTCATCATTCCCTGGGCTTCTTCTACTTTTCCTTCAGATCCTAATTCTTCAATCTAGGGGAGGATTAAAACAAATAAAAACATTCAAGCTTCTAATGAAGTCATCCAAATATTTCCCCTCCTCCAAGCTTCATTAGCATGGTTGTTTGGATCTGTTTTTTGTTAACTGCAATCTCCAAGTTTAATTTACCCTTTTGATTTTTTATAGCATTAAGAAAGTATATTTGACATGTAATAAGCCACTTATTTTATTTTTTTTAAATATATTTTATTGATTTTCCACAGAGAGGAAGGGAGAGGGATAGAAAGTCAGAAACATCGATGAGAGAGACATCAATCAGCCACTTACTTTAAAGTGCACAATGTGATGTTTTGACACACATGAAACCAGTACCTTCATCTAGATAATTAAAACATCCATCACCCCAATAGATTTCCTTATGCTTCTGTAGTATCTCCTCCCCAGGCAACCACTGATTTGCTTTCTTTCATTATAGATTATTTGCATTTTGTAAAATTTTATGTAAATGGCACTATGCACTCTGGTGGGGGGGGGGAGGCTCTGGCCTGGCTTTTTTCACGCAGCCTAATTATCTGAAAATTCATCCTACTGTTACATGTAATCTATCTATATAAAATCCTAATATGCAAATTGAATGTCAGAAAGACCAGTCTCTATGACATGCACCGACCACCAGGGGTAGAGGCTCAACACAGGAGCTGCCCCCAGCCCACAGGCCCTGACCAGTGGTGGTGGTGGCAGCAGGGGGTGGGACTGGCAAGCAGGCAGCGCCAGGCCAGACTAGGCAAGTGCGAGCAGAGGCCCCCATCACTCTGCCAGTGAGCCCACAGATCGGCCCCGATTGCCGGCCAGGCCTAGGGACCCTACCTGTGCACAAATTTTCATGCACTGAGCCTCTAGTTCCTTTACATTATTACCAAGTAGTATTCCACTGCATGGATACATCATAAATTATTTATCCATTCACCTGTTGATAGACATTTTAGTTGTGAGGTTTTGGGTTTTTTTTTTGCCTACTATGAATAAAGTTACTATACACATTGTATACATTGGTATACCATTCTTTATGTAAACATGTTTTTATTTCTCTTGGTTAAATATCTAGTAGTGAAATGGCTCACCGTAACTCCTTCACCTTCTTAAGAAATAAATAAAACTCTTCTACAAAGTGGTTGTACCATTTAATAGTTCACCAGCAGTGTACAATAGTTCCAGTTTGCCCACATCTTCACTAACACTTGGTATGGTCAGTCTTTTTAATTTTAGCTATTCTGATAGGTGTACAAGTATCTTGTTGTGATTTTAATTTTAATTTTCCTAGGGATATTATGCACCTTTACACACATTTATTTGCTATCCTGCTATCTTCTTTGGTTAAATGTTTATTCCAAGTATTTCCTGACACTAATGCACACAGTTCTTACCTGTTGCAGGAGTACATCAATTTTATCTGTTAGAACCTGAATTTTTTCTTCGTTTTTGCCTGTTGGGCCAGCTGCCTATTGAAGACAATAAAATGTATTACCAAACATTAAAGAACAAAAAATATATATTCAAATTCTCACATATTTGTATTTAATAATTAAAATATTGAATCACAAGGATAGTACTCAAGTTATCTTCAATTTCTGTTAGTCGATTATATAGTTAGTTATTGATATTTAAGAGAAAAATCTTATGATCAGCAAAATCAGTACTACATCTATAATAATAAAAGGGCAATATGCTAATTAGACAAGACATCCTTCCTGACCAAGCTGGGCCAAAGGGAAGCCAGTCCAGGTCCCAGATGCTTGCAGGCGGCCAGAGGAGGGAAGCCAAGATCCCGGGTGCCAGCAGCCAGAGGAAGGAAGGCCCATTCTTGCATGAATTTTCATGCATCGGGCCTCTAGTTTACTAATAAAGGTTGAAAAATGCCCTTTAAATAAGTTTTGTGTCATTCTAAAACAGTGGTTCTCAACCTTTCTAATGTCGCGACCCTTTAATACAGTTCCTCATGTTGTGGTGACCTCCAACTCGTGGAACTGTATTAAAGTGTCACGGCATTAGAAAGGTTGAGAACCACTGTTCTAAAAAAAAAAAAAACAAAAAAAAACAAAACAAACAAACAAACAAAGTAATGAATGAACTGGAACACAAGTTTCAATACTCGAAAGTTCTCCAGAGAAAAAGGACACTTTATAAAGACTGTAAATTAATTTATACTCACCCCAGAGGACTGCTGGTTTTGAGATAATGCCAAACGAGCATGGCCTCGTCTAATTCTACGTTCTACTTCTGCAAGTAAGCTCTGTAAGTATCGAAGAAAATCTCTCTCATAGCCGACTTTCATGAAACGAGAACTCTTTTCATATCTGATAAAAACGAAAATAAACAAACATTAAATTTTTTCCAGATCTCTATCATTACAACTCACATATTCTATCTTAACAAGTCCCAGAGTTGCATTTAGCCTAAAAGGTAAACTAGGTATTTAAGAAGTGATTTTCTAGTTGGCCCTCCCTCCTGATAAAGGGAAGGTAGTATTTATGTTTGGTTAAGAGCATATGTAGGTTTTACAATCAGGCAAATCTAGGTGCTTCAATATCAACTCTTCTACTATATTTGATCTATGACCTAGACAAGTCTCATTTACAAAACCAGGGTGTCAATAAGAAACTGTGACGTATCATTACTGAAAGCTATGACTTTTCACCACCCCCAACTAATGACTAGGACGGACCTCTATCAGGCATTCATTTTAAACTATCTCTAATTATTTCTTCAATCCTTTTAATCTTTAAACCAATAATGACTGGGAGGAAGGGAGATAGGGAATGAAACCCCCTTCCCCTGCAAAAAAAAGGTAACTTACTGTTTTCGTAGATTTTCATCATGAATTTTTTCACATGGACCTGAAGGGAAAAAAAAGAGAAATATGAATGTACATAAAGCATTGGTGACCTTACCAACTTTTCGTCTTGCTAAAATAAAAAGTTCCTTCTTTAAAAAAAGAAAAAGATTCATTTTGTAATTTGAGTAATCTGTAGGTACCTAAATCGAGCCTAATGAATCATGAAGCAACAGGCCCAAATAAGCACATAAACACTGTTTTCCTTAGCCTTAGAGATCAGTATAATGGAGAGCAACTACATGTTAACAGAGTGGCAAGAAAGAAAATTGTTCCTTACTGCCACCCAAGAAAAAAACTCTGATGAGGGTGGACTAAGGGTCAAAACCACCACTGACATCTTGTTGACTTTGAATATTTGTACATATAGTCAAACATACAAGACTAGCACCCTAGTAGCATCCCTTCCCACCTCTAAAAGGCTTCCAATTTTAACTGTTAGTCGTTTCTTCTGGATATTTATAAGGTACTAGAGGCCTGATGCACAATATTTGTGCAAAAATAGGCCTTCCTTCCCCTGGCTTAACTCCCAGCTGCCCGGGAACCAGCATGTCTCTGCTCCCAGCCCATGGAGCCAGCAAGTCCTTGCTTCTGTCCGGAGCACCGCTTCTATAGCTCTCCCTCCCACCCCCCACTGTCTCCCTTCCCCTCATAGCAGAAGTCCCGCCCTCCCTGGCCGTTCTAGGCCTGCGTATGCAAATTAACCCCCATATTTGTCAGGTCAATTTGCATACTCGCTCTGATTGGCTGCGGGGCATAGCCAAATGATGGTTAATTTGCATGTTTCTTTTTTATTGGGTAAGACTGTTTCTTCTGGATATTTATAAAGTATCCATATAGTCATAAATTCTATGCTTATTTTAGTTGATGTTGAGCATCAAAATTTTAGAGTATTCAGTGTTTATATTTTGACTGTATAAGTACTATTAACTGCTGAGCCAACAAAATTTGCATTATGAATAAAAGGGATCGCAAGGCCAGAGCAAAAAAAAAAATGCATTATGACATTGAATACACTTCATACTTTGTTTTCTATTTACTTCCAAATTCTTCTCAAACACTTTAACTCAGCAATAAAAACTATCACAATAACTTCCCTCAAGACTCAAAACACATCAGAAAATGAGCTTCAGTTTCTTCCACGAATTTTCTGTTCTCTTCAATATGGGCTGCTTAGTTTCTAAGCTCACTAACAGAATTGTCACCCTAAGAAATTCTTTTTCGGTTCTATATTGAATAGGGTGTACTGGATCTCGTTTTTCTCCTTGGTTTATGCCCGTGTGTTGGTGGAGTTTCCAGGGAAAAAGTTCATGGGAGATATATTTGTTGAGACCTTACATATCTGAAACAAGAAAACCTCTTTTCACCCTCACACTTTCACCTCTGGCCATAAAGCCAACCTAGAAAAAAAATACTTTTCAGTCAGAATCCTCGGGGTGTTCCTCCAATGTCTTCAAGCTTCCAGCGCTGTTACTGACAAGTCTGCAGTCAGTCTGATTCACAATCTTGTGTGCCCCACCCCCAAGATGCTCTGAAATTTCACAATGGTGTGTCTTCTTGGTCTGGATCTTTTTCACTCACTGTGCTGAGTACATGAAGACCACATTCAATCTAGAAACTAAAATACCCTTCAGTGTTGCAAAATTTAAAAATTTTCTCTACCTAGACTCTTATGAGAGCTGGGCTAATATTTTAAATCTTTTCTGCCAATTACCCAACACCCCAGCAAATTTTCTTGATTTTATTCTCAAAATTTTCCACTGATTTCATTTCAGATTTCTCCAGTTCTAATTTCAAGAGCTCTTTTTGTTTTAAAAGTTTCATTTTTATATAGCATCCTATTCTTCCTGGTATCTTCTAATTTCTCTGACACTAAATTTAGTTAAAACTTTTAGATTTTCTTCTGTTTTTCTTTATCTCTAACTGTACTAACTCCTTTTTTACTGTTATTTTTGGTTAATCTTTCATGTTGAAGGTTTTCTTCAATGTCTGACTGGTGTCCTTGCCTGGAAAACACTTCCAACATCTGACTGGAAGTTGGTATGCACAGACAGGGTTTGTCACCTAACAGGAGCTTTTACCCACTGGAAAATCAGACATCAAGACTTTCTTTTAGAAGACTCCCCCAGGATCAGTACCTGTAGATCACTTCTCTGGAACTGTTCACTTTCTCTAAAGAATCCTCTTCTCTTCTGCCTGGGGAAAAACATCTGGCTGTATTCTTCTAGGAACAGGGCAGAGGAGGGAATGGGAAAACCCCGCTATTAAGAATATAGACTCAGTTAATCTCTCACAGTCTTCAATTTTACTCTTTACTGCCTTGTGCTATGTCTGGAGTCCCAATAGCTAGCTTCTTCCAGCCCTACTGTGCTCCTAATGCTATAGGGCAAGCATTATGCTTAGTGAACTTCTCTTTTATGGCTCTAAAACAATACTAATTATGTTCAGTTCTTGGGATAATTTTATTTTTAATCTTGTGGTCCAGTTGAACTGGTCTCTTTAATTTCTCCAGAACATAACCCTCAGGAATGAGAGAGAAAGAATCACCATATGCACAGGTTTTAAGAGCTGGATCACCTAGGCTAGTGGTCCTCAACAGAGGGGGAATTACGTCCGTCTCCGCCAGGACATTGGCAGTGCCTAGAGACATTTTGGTTGTCACAATTGGGGGGTGCTATTGGCATCTAGAGGCTAGAGGCCAGGGATATTGCTAAACATCACACAAACACAGGACAGACCCCTAAAACAATTACTCAGCTCAAAATGTCAAATGTCAAGGTGGAAAAATCCTTAACTAGACTTTTCCTTTTTGATCCCGTGACTCAACTCTGCCTTCTATGGTACCTGGTATCTCCAAATCCTGAGCCTGTCCACAGTTCTGCTGATTGAACACTCATTTCGGTTTAATATCCCCTTCTGTAGGCTAAAGTTTAAGGTACAGGTTTCTCTGCTCTGTTGAGTTTGTAGCTACTCTTCCATCCACTTTGTCATCTTCCAAAAACTTGTTGACATCTCTAATGTTATCTCCTCTTCCATTTATACCATTTTTGTTTTTAACATTTCATTTTAGTGGACAGGATTCAGGAGGGAATGTAAACAAACGTATAATTAACTAAACTGACATTTATTAATACATTCAAATATCTAAGCCAGGAAAGAAATGTCTTTATCAACAATCCTTTTAAGAGAAAACTTTTCAGAATGGGAAAGTGCCATTTTAAATCATAAATTTGATTTAAGAGTTACAAAGAAAATTCACTTACCAAGATCTGAACGAGTATTTGTAAACAATTCCGCAGGACAAAAACCACAGAGATAATATTTACAAACCTAGTGAAGAAAAACAAAGGTGCTTAACTTTTGAAAATTTTTCATTTTTAAAACTATACAGGAAAATAACTGTTTTCTCATTTCTTGATTTTCATCTTTTAACCAAGTAAGTATAAGAACAATTTCACTTATTAGACCATTATTAGTTAGATGATTAGTGGCTCCTGCATTCAGTGAGATATGTAAGACTAAGGAAGAGATACCAGCTTTTAAAATCACTAACCACTCCCCTTCAATAGCAACAACAAATATGGGAAGATATCCAGAAAAAAAGAAATATTTATTTTTTATGTTAAAAAAACAAACACCAAAACACCCTACATTATTCTTATTGTTCTAACATTGTTAAAGACCAGAACCAATTTACAGAACCAAGTCATAATAAACATAACATCCGATTCCTGTTTTTGATATTCTACTCCCATTTTAAATTTATTATGTTAGCAACAGTTAACCTATTATTTTGAAACTCATATACATTTTTCATTTAAAAATCAGGAATATCTGGAAATTTTACTGATGGGGTAAAAAAAAGAATACCTGTCACTCTGTAATCTCACTTCACCACAGTTTCGAATTCAACCGTGGTGCCAAAAGAATTTTTAAGACATGCAATACCCAAATTTAGTCAGGGGTAAAATTAAATAAATGTTAAATTAAATAAATGACAACGGCCAACACAACAATAGCCGTGTGGTGTGAATGACAATTATACTACTTTTCTTTCGGTCACGGCAGCAAAAAATACATATTTTTGGTATGTCGCAGAATATTAATAATTAGTCTGTGTGTGCCAGGAGATGAAAAGGGTGAAAACTGCTGGCTTAATGACTACCCTCACTGGAAACAAATACTTCTTTTTAGCTAAAAGAATTGAAGTCATTGTGTGAAGTTTTTTTAAATGATAAAATACAAAAGAGAAAATGTTTACTATAAGAATTTCTAACAAAAATATCCAGTCTCTGATAACATATAGTGTCAGGGTTCAACTATACCATGTTCACACTTTCTATTGTCATTCACTTGCATGCATTTTATCACATATACACCTTTGCAGTTATGGTTCAGTCTTTTTACTGCCTACACAAATTGTTGGTAAAAGTTTTAATTTTCCATAGCATGCCCATCTAGCCACATGCACCATCCCTCCTGACCCCCCAAAAAACACAAGGGCCTCAGCTATAACACTATTTAAGACTCCTCAGGCCTTTGATTTTCTCCAGTCCTAGTAACACTTGTCTTCTCTCCCACTCCTTCCGGCTAATTCCTACTAATCCTTTAGGTCCCCGTATTTCAGGGTCACTTTGGGACGCCCTTCCCCAATACCCCAGGCTGGGATAGGTGCACTTCTCATTTGTACTTTCCTCCATTGTGGCACTTATCCCACTGTGTTATGGAAGTGCATTTACTTCTTCATATCTGCCACCAGACTGGTGTTCTCTCAGGCCAAGTGCTGTATTTATACTACTATAGCTTAAGAGCAATACACTTTTGTTGAATAAATGAATGCAGGAATTTCCCCAACTTACAAGTAATAAATGATGAGAAAATTAAGCATAAAATAAGGAAGTACTACATTACTAACTTAAGCTACTTTCTCCCCTTGTGAAGAAATTGAGTCTAATGATACAGTACCTACCCAACTTTCCCTAAAGCAATCAATCAAATACCTTAACATTTTCAGTGTGATAATAGTATTGTCCTTTTTCTTTTTTTAAAAAATATATTTTATTGATTTTTTTCAGAGAGGAAGGGAGAGGGAAAGTTAGAAACATCGATGAGAGCCATCGATCAGCTGCCTCCTGCATGCCCCCTACTGGAGATGTGCCTGCAACCAAGGTACATGCCCTTCCAGAATCGAACCTGGGACCTTTCAGTCCGCAGGCCGACACTCTATCCACTGAGCCAAACCGGTTTCGGCAGTATTGTCCTTTTTCTTAGTGTCTTTATTTTAGAAATACAAAATGATTTCATTAAAGGTTAACGTGATGAATTCTCCAAAATAATGTAAGGGGCAGAGAATATAGAGGAAATAATACTGGCCATGTGTTAATAATGTCATTATTGGATATGGGTACATGGAAGCTCATACTATTCTCCCTACTCTATATATGTTTTGAGGAGAAAAAGCAAGCAGCAGTTAAGAACACTTACCTACCATGCATAGAGTAAGGCAGGAAATGCCTGCATTTCTGACAGAACATTTTGGTGATTCTGAATTAAAATTGCCTAGTAAAATACTTAAAAGTTCACAAGTAAAAATGTGGACAGAAATCTTAACTATATTTTTCTTTTCTAAGTAACTCCCAAATTCGATGACAATATTTGCTAACATTGGGAAGATTTTAGAAAAGAACATTTAATTCAATTCCCCCCTTTAAAAATGTTTGAGAGAGAAGGCCGAGACTGGTTTGGCTCAGTGGATAGAGCGTCGGCCTGGGGACTGAAGGGTCCCGGGTTCGATTCCAGTCAGTGGCATGTGCATTGGTTGTGGGCACATTCCCAGTGTGGGGCGTGCAGGAGGCGGTTGATCAGTGTCTCTCTCTCATCGATGTTTCTGGCTTTCTATCTCTTTCCCTTCCTCTCTGTGAAAAATCAATAAAATATATTTTTTTAAAAAAATGTTTTAGAGAGAGGGACAGAGAAACACTGATTTGTAGTTCCTCTTAATTATGCATTCATTGGTTACTTCTTGTATGTGCCCTGACTTAACCAACTGAGCTACCTGGCCAGGGCTCAATTCTCTTTTTAAATAATTAAACTTCCACTGAACAGAGGGCACACTTTAATGTGATAAATGATAAAAGGAATCTCATTCAGAGTGAAGTCAACAGTTACATAATTTCATGTTTGCTTTGTGATCTATATATAATGTAACAATCTTATTCTGAACTACCAAATTCTTACCTATTCTGATAATAACAAGGCTTCTTTCTAGTACTTTCTCTGGCAAACACTGAAATCTTATGTGAACACTAACTGAAAGATGCCCTCACTGGGCAATTAAAATCATATGCTTCCCTCATTACTGCGGTTGGCCAAGATTAAAAAAAACTGTTTAACACAAAATTCAATCTCAAGGAATAAAATATTAACAAACGAGGCAAAAAGATGTGTCAATGAATCCTTGGAACAATATTAAGGCTGGTTTCACTTCAGCTGAAAACTTTCTCTCAAATCCAAAGCAATGTGCAAAGTCTAGCTGGAAACACCTGTTAAGTACTATAGGCCGTTCCCAAGACTCAATTTTGATAGTGATAATATATTTATCATCACAAATAAATGAAAGGTTGATAACTTGTATCCCAGATGCATCTTACACTTGAAAACCCAAGTGCTGCTCACAATTAAGAGCCCAGGACTAAGAGGTGGCTTAGGAAGCAGAATGCTTAAGAGGCCATTATAAAATATGCAGATTTCTGGAGCCTTCCCCCAGACACGCATAATTAGAAGGGGGCAGAGGTGAGATGCAGAAATCCACATTTAAAACAAAGTACACAGGTCCAATATAGACATCTAGGAACTACTTTTAACAATAAGGTAAAGCCCTGGCCGGTCAAGAGCAACGTCCTGATAAACCCAAGGTTGCAGGTTCGATCCCTGGTCAGGGCACATACAAGAAACAGCCAATGAATGCATAAATAAACCGAACAACAAATGGATGCTGTCTCTCCCCTCACCCCTTCTCTCTCTCATCAATAAATTTTCTAAAAATAAAAAAATAAATTTAAAAAACCCACTAAGGTAAAAGCCATTTCAATCATTAAACAAAATAACCTCATCCAGCCAAGATCGCTTTCTCCAACTAGTGCAAAACTTGCAAAGAAAAATTTTCAATTACAATAGGAATGGAAATGGAAAAATATTTTGAAATATCGGGTTATAGTGATAGTGAAACCCTTACATTAAGATGCAAGAGTTATCCATTACTCCAAGATTTTAGCACCAACAGCCAGCATAAAATAGCCAAATGACCCGGAAGTGATGCCCCGAACTTCCCCAGCTCTATAATACCCTACAGCAATTCTGACTTAATTAGAAGAGGCCATGTGCTTTGTTCTGGTCAATGCCAACCATTTCCCTGCAGTCCTGAATCTGAAATACTGGTAATTGACTTTTCCAAATCCCTGCAACCTGTCATTAAAGTCATAAAATATTTTGGTGACAAGTACCGAAAGTTTAAATCAGCGAGAAGCACTGAAACGGAAAAGGAAGCAGATTTATTACAGCTGAGATGACATAAAACCTAAATTGCTATTCTGAGGGCCTCCCTGCTAATGGCATAAACCTGTAACAAATAATGCAACTTGGGGGATAAACACCACCACAGAAACAAAGTTTCCCCAAAACACTGTTCAAAAAACCGAGGGGGTACAGGCACAGGCTGCTCCATCCAGTCCGCAAGGAGGCAATCAAAAGCAACTTTCCCTTTGATTCAAAATTGCTAACTGTCTTTTTTTGTACATCCACTAAGTCATAATGCCCTTTTTTGAGGGAAAGTTTAAGTGGCAAGATGATTAAGTGGTAAAAGAAAAAGTTACTTCCCTGTGAAAAAGAAATGCCTACAAAAAAAAGAGAGGATCAAGACAACAAAATTACTGTCTCCTATTCAGACAAGGCGAAAAACCTCAAAATATCAGAAACCTACCAACTCGCTAAAAGCTTTCACTTCTCTGGAGGTCCATGCGAAATAGGTAGGATTCATTGTATGGGGGTCAGATTCACCTAACACTTCACGCTACTTTGGAATCAGGTAGCATCCCAAGCCTTTCAACACACACTTATATATTTTGCAAACAAGTGAAGTACTTGCAAGGACTCGTGTAGCACTGACTTGCTTTCATGCATTGCAAGAGAGATTTTTACTCTGGCCCAAGCCTGTGTTTAAAGAGCAACTAACTTAAAAAAAAACACAAAACACAAAAAACTGTATCCTATTTTGCTTAGCAACTGCCTTTAAAAGACCACGTTGTTTGCTTACAACCCGGCCGGCCAGGTCAAGTTAAAACCGTACATCTGTTCTGCAGGTTAAGACTTAAAAAGAACCGTCATTGCTCCCTGTTCAAAACACCTGAAATGCATGATTCTGTGGTTATTTCCCGAGAACCCGATTGGACTTGGAATTGCGAGCAGGACCACAGAGCTTTGGGTTCGCCGCTGAGCTTGCCGCCAGGTCCGGGGTGAGCCTCTCCAGCCTCATCTGTGTACCTGGCGGGTTACAACATGCAACCTGCACTCGCAGGGCTGAGAGAACCAAAGGGGGTTTTCGGAGGAAGGGAAAAAGCCCTCACAGGCGCTGGCTACAACGTACCGCCTTCCAACAACATGCGCAAACCAACGCATTTACAAATACGGGCAAACCCTGCCGAGTGATGCCCTCTTTTTTAAAATAAAAAAAAAAAAAGATGCACTTTCCCATCTAAGCCTCCACTCCGACACGGGACCGTTACTTCGCCACGAATCCTGGCCAGAAACGTCGGTCCGACTACGTCGCTCGGCCCAAATGAACGGAAGAAATGTGTCCCTTTCCCTCTTCCATGATGAAAGGAAGACCCTGGAGCCTCTGACATAATGAACTCCTTCCCCGCGTTTCCCTGCCTCCTTCCAGGCTCTTCTCACTTCGGCCCGGGGCCCCCTTACGCTTCCTCGATACCAAAACAAAAACAAATGGTTCCTCAGCCCCGGGCCCGCAGACTCCTCCCTCCCGGGCCACGCTCCCGGCTCCCGCCCGCCCGCCCGCCCGCCCAGGGGTCACACACCCGACGGCGTCGCGGTCCCCGAGTCCGAGCCGCGCGGGACCGGCGGGCCCCAGCCCGCGCCACGCCGCGCCGCTGCCCTGCCCTCCCCTCCCCCACGGCGCCCGGGCACAGGCCCAAAGCCCGCGGGACTTACGCTCTCGTGGTCCCACCGCACGTTGCTGCGCTTCTCATCCGGGGCCAGGTTTCGGTCCCGGCCCATCAACTCATCCAACAACTGAGCGGCCGAAATCATGGTGCTTCCCTCGAGCGGCTGCGCCCGCCGGCCCTGGCACCCGCTGAAGAAAACGCCGGCGACACCGCCGCCAACCTCCCCGGGCCGGCACGCTGGCCGAGAAAGCCTCCTCCAAATAGAAGCCGATAAGACAAAATGGCCGCCGCGCGGGCGCTTTCCCAGCGGGCAGTGCGCGCGCGTGCGCCCTCGGGGTCACGCCCCAGTCTGGGAGGCGAGGCTGGGCCCGCTTCCGCCGGCCCGGGGCTGGGGGCGGGGCCTGCCGAGGCCGGGCCGCGGCTCCGCCCTCCCCGCGGCTCCGCCCACTCCGCTCCTGGCGGAGCCTGAGGCTCAGCCGCCCTGCGGTAGCTCAGTCCTCCCGTCTCCCTGAGCGCTTTCGCGGCGAGAAACCGGAGCCTCCTCCGTCTCGAAGCTTCGAAATGGAGAAAAGAGCCTTGCATCCCTTTGTCCCACGCGACCACCCGGTGCCACCTGCCGGTGGAGGATGCTCATGTTCAGACTCCATTATCCCAGAAATGGGGGGCCCTCCCACCCCAATTCCCCCTGGTTCCCTGGGTGGGAGGTCAAGGCAGAGATAGGCAGTTTGATCCAGTTCTGCACCGGCTGCCTCCCAGTCTGGATTTTTTTTTTAATTTTTGATTCATTTATTCCATGACCTGAGTACGTACTAGGTGCCAGATACGCTCTTGAAGCTTGACGCTAAGCGCTGAACCTTTCAGACACAGCCCTGCTCCCATCGATCGGCCTTGAGGATTAGTGAGGGAGACAATCACTAAAGAAGTATCCACTCCGTCAATAGAAACCGGGGTACCGATGCTGAAGCCAGATTGCCTGGGTTAGCAATCCCAGTTCTGCCATTCTGTCTTCCTCTCTCTACCTGAAACATGGGGCTTATGTTAATAGCCAGAGACCTGGTGCATGACATTCGTGCACAGGTAGGGTCCCTAGGCCTGGCTGGCAATCAGGACCCATCTGTGGGCCCCTGCAGGCACCCACCTTTGCTGGCCTGGTGCCACCCGCTCACCAGCGGCCCCCTCCCCAACCCACTCCCCGTGTCACCCCCTCCAGCCCTCCACCACCCACCTCCACCTTCTGCTGTTGCAGGTGGCCTTCCTCCCTCCGAAAAGCCACCGGCGAGGGATGGGGGAACCCCCACTGGCACCTGCCGTGGCTGGCCTGGGGCCTGCGTGCTGGGGGCAGTCCTGGGCTGAGCGTCTGCCCTCTGTATGAGGCTTTTATTATATAGGATGGTCCCCTCCAGACACAAAGTTCCTGTGGCTGTTAAATGAATTGATGCAATGTAAGGCAGGAAAAGCAAGCCGAACACACTTTGAGTCCATCAAAGAGGAAAAAGAAACAGTCTTGAGACAGTCTTCGCGGAGAGCAGCCGAGGTTTCCTGCTTCAACCGGGCTTGGACAGAACCGGCGCTCGCTCTGCACATCAACCGCCAGGTCAACCCGGAGCCGGACGCTTCCTGCGTCTCCCTGCCCATGTCTTACTACTTTGTCCGCCATGATGTGGCTCTGAAAAACTTTGCAAATATTCACTAATCTCCTGAGGAGAGGGAGCACGCCGAGAAGCTGATGAAGCTGCAGAACCAGTGAGGCGCCAAATCTTCCCTTCAGGTTATCAGGAAACCAGGCCGTGACGACTAGACTGAAGGCAATGGCGTGTGCACTGCACTTGGGAAAAAGTGTGCACCAGCCACTTCTGGGCTTGCACACACTGGCCACTGACAAAAACGACCCTCATTTGTGTGACTTCCTTGAGACTCACTGCCTGAATGAGCAGGTGAAATCCATCAAAGTACGGGGTGACCACGTAACCAACCTGCGCAGGTTGGGGGCCCCTAAAACTGGCATGGCCAAGTGTCTCTTTGACAAGCACACCCTGGGGAGCTGTGAGAGAGCTAAGCCTAGTAGCCTCGGGGTGACTTCCTGCTCACCAAGCAGTAGGCATGTTGGAGTTACCTTTACCTTTCCTACAGCTTGTACCAAATCACCCCTCATGTCTCTCATTTGTACCCTTCCTGCACATAAAGGAATTTGGTACCAAAAAAAAAAAAAAAAGGAAGAAAGGAAAAAGAAAAAGAAGAAGAGTAAAAAGAAGTCTCTCTGTGGGAATGACTTCAGACCTACTAGTAGAGGATGGGAAGGCTCCAGCCAAGCACAGTGAATAGAAAA
>PVJN01031309.1:0-24961 GCA_004026805.1 Lasiurus borealis
CTAGAAATGGTCATAACAAATCTTTCAACCTTACGACATAAAAGTCAGTTGATAATTTCTTTGTCTAACACCTAATAAAACTCATTCTTCCAAAATTGTGGAAAAGCTAAGCACAGTCCTCCCTTATTATAAAGTTTCCTGTTACAAAGTTGCATGGTTTACACATATGTTATACTTTATTATTGAGGGGGAAAAAAAAAGGCCTCCTTATAACACCCTCTTTGTTGTAATACTCGGCATAGTTTGCCTGCAGGCTAGATATATAATGAAAGCAAAATGAATTCAGACAGGTTGTTGAGGAAAAAAGCTAGTTTCTTTTTAGGAGTCTCTCTAAAGTATTTTTTTCTTTCCTTGTAGCTTTTCATCATCTCCACATTTCGTTCCCCCCCACCACCCCCGAACATTTTCCTTTTCTTTGCACGTATTTCCTCGGGTAAATGGAAGGTGATGGATTGTTCAAACCAGTTTGTGCTCCCTTAGAAACAAGCACTTTTAACACACAACCCCCAGCCTTCCAAAACCTCGGACAAATCTCATCTCTGGGACAAGGAACTGTGTAGGACTTAATCAACCAGCTTCAAAAAGCCATATGAAATCTTAATTTTCCACTCACACATGTTATGTTCACAGTCCCCCAGAATCATAAATGTAACTTTCCAAATTAGATTTAGCAATACTGCTCATTTATTGTTTCCATATTAAAGGGCAGTGTCTTATTTTAGGAAAGATCTAGAAATGCTGCTTTGAAAGGTTCTTATTCACCGATTTCAATGCAAGGAAATTCAGATTTAAAGCCCTGCTTATTTTTAACTTGGGCAGAAATACAGTTCAAATATTAATGTAATATGGGGAGACTTGTTCTGATATGTCAAGCTTCATTATTTCTGGTCTTCTAAATTAGCCAGAAGTTATTTAAATTATGTATTCTATGAAATGCTGAAGTTACAAATTAGAACTGTAGTCTCAATAATCTTGAGTGTCTCCAATGTTATGATAGAGGAAAGAACTGGAAGTATTTTTAGCAGTATAATTTAAAAGGTCCTCCTAAATTTGTAGGACACTTCTGTGTTTTTACTGTCCACATAAAAAATTTTCCAAGGATGTTCATAACTGCTTTATTCATATTAGTCAATACATGAAAAGCCAGCTAAATGTCCATCAAAAAAGACAGTGTAGCCCTAACAGGTTTGGCTCAGTGGATAGAGCGTCGGCCTGCGGACTGAAAGGTCCCAGGTTCGCTTCTGGTCAAGGGCATGTACTTGGTTGCAGGCACATCCCCAGTAAGGAGTGTACAAGAGGCAGCTGATCTATGTCTCTCTCTCATCGATGTTTCTAACTCTCTATCCCTCTCCATTCCTCTCTGTAAAAACATAAATAAAATATTTTTTAAAAGAAGATAGTCTACTTTAAACTTATGCATATAACCTCTATATGAAGCATTCCTAATGTACTTTTAAAATACCTTTCACATGGTGCAGTCACACAAACACTTGTTTTCAGGTTCAGCGTTCGCCTATGTCCCTCCCTTGCTTTAGAATTGGAATCTGTAAGCAAGCAATTCCCTGTGGAGTGGAAGAGGGTCACTGAATCCAAGAGAGACTGGGCGGGAAGAGGGTCATTTCCCGCGGCAGCGTGCTTGGTAGATGAATTCTGAAACTGCTGCAGCCCCTTATGTCGCAGTGTCATCTGCAGAAAGTCGTTTTAGGGTCATCACTGTCCTTCTCCATTGAGTAGAATACTTAATAGCCCAGTTACTCCCTGTGAGGAGGAGACCCCGGTCACGGAGATAAAAAATGGCTGTCAGCTCCCATCAGGACCGCCACATGTAACCGTCCTCTCCCGGCGGCAGCCCGACCACAGAATTCCCACCAACCTCTCCAGCCCTGGCACTCAGCCACCGTGAAAGAAACACCCAGAAACTTCAAACACTCTTTTCAGCCTCTCCCGCTCGGAGCCACAGCAGGCACGGAGGTATTTCACCGCAGCATTTCTGTCGGTGTGTCTAGAAGGAATCGGGACTCACCTCGCGGGAAAGGAAGGGTTTAAGTGGCCACAGAAAAAACAACGTGCAGACAACAGGGGCCGCTTTGTAAGCGCCCCTCGGGAGCTGCAGGTTGTGCGCGGCACGCAGGAAGGCGCTTCTGGAAAGCACGGTTGTTTTATGGGTCTTGGACCAGAGTGTGTAAGTGACTTTCTCCAAGAAAAACCAGCACAGGATGAGGATCCCTGCTGCTCTCCCCGGGATCTCCCAACGCATGTCACTGGGGGTCTGTAAATTACGTTAAAGACATGCGAGGAAGGGCTCCGATTTTGTAAAACACTGCGCGCTGACACTTAGGCAAGGACGGGAGCCAGCGCACGCTGGAACGCGGCTCGAACCTTCTTCTCTGGCATCTCAACCGCACCTACATCTCAACCGCACCTACATCTCAACCGCACCTACTTGGAAACGGGGCCAGGTGGTTCAATGGTGAGACGAGGGTTATCAAGCATTATCTGTCGGTTCCCTCGAAGCAGCGGTTCTCAACCTGTGGGTCGCGACCCTTTTGGGGGTCCATCGACCCCATCACAGGGGTCGCCTAAGACCACCAGAAAACACAGATATTTACATGACAATTCACAACAGGAGCACAATTAGTGTTAGGAAGTAGCAACGAAAATAATTTTATGGTTGGGGGTCACCACCACATGAGGAGCTGTATAAAGGGTCCCGGCATTAGGAAGGTTGAGAACCGCTGCTCGAAGGAAAAGAGCATCCTCTCTCATTAGCACCAACTCCCCATTCCGAAGCGTGAGGCTGGGTGCCGGCTGCTTGCTCGGCCTGCTCGCTCTCCAGCTGAGCACGGTCCCTCTGCGAGTGGCAGGCAGCCCGTGGCGCGGGGAAGCAGAGTCTGTCCACACCTGCACGCGGCCACGGATGCATCTCCGTGGCAGACGAGAAAGAGGCTTCAGTTTCATCACTGGAAGTTACTGGAAGGCTGAGCGTATGATTATCTGGGGTGGCCTCCTCGAGATGAGGCGAAGGCAGCGGGCAGCGGTGGCTCAGTGGTTGAGTGTCAGCCTGTGAACCAGGAGGTTAAGGTTCGAGTCCCAGTCAGGACACATGTCCCAGCTGCAGGCTCGATTCTCAGTGTGGGTGTGCAGGAGGCAGCCAGTCAGTGATTAGCTCTCATCATTGATATTCCTCTCTCTCTCCCTCTCCTTTCTCTCTGAAATCAATAAAAATTTGACAAATAAAAAAATGAAAAGACAAGGCAAAGGCGACTTATGATTCTTTAGTTCACTATTTTCTTTGGCGGGCCTTTTATTCTAAAAAATTCGTGAATTTTTATTTAGGTGACAATATAATCCCATATAAGCTTATAGAAGTCATTTTATAATTTAAAAAAATATTCTACCATACTCATATATGTTATTAAAATCTGTGCACCTCCTTTTACTGACAATTATATGCCAAACATACTGAACCTTTTATGTACACTATTTTCTTTCCACCTCATCACAAACATGGGACTACTGTGCTGTCAGACCTTTATAATCTACGCCATGCCCATACTATGTCTATACCCTTACAGTAAACGTGCCTTGGTAAAAATTCTACTTTTCTTACGTTCCATTTGACTGGAAAAATCAAAATAAAATTTTAAAAACTGGAAGAATTCAAGGAAAATGAGTTTTCAAAAGACACAAAAAGAGCGATAAAAGATTAAAGAGAAAAATGTCTTTTATACTGAGTTTAAATAATTTGTTAAAATTTCATACTCTTTGATTTGTGAATATTATCCCAAATACTAGTAATGCTGAATATCACATTTTACCCAGAAGAAAATATTAATAAAAGGTTGAATAATGCATAGATACACACTCCAGCCAGATGAGTAGGTGACGCTCTATCCACTGAGGCAAGCATTAGGGCAGGAAGAAACCTCTAAGACTTGAGTCGGCCATTAAGAGGGAAGCTCAAAACATAAATATCCTCATGCAAAACAAAGAGCCATGATCGAGAAAACTAATTTTAAGAATGAGAGCTACCTATAGATAAAAGTGTGTTACATTCTAAAATCTGTTGTGTAGATCGCATGTGTGTTCTTACCATAGCAACATTATAGTAGACAGACATAATATATAGAAGGATAGATGGCCTGGCTGGCACAGCTCAGTGATTGAGCATCGACCTGTGAACCCAGAGGTCATGGTTCAATTCCCGGTCAGGGCATATGCCAGGGTTGCGGGCTTGATTCCCAGTGTGGGGTGTGCAGGAAGCAGCCGATCAATGATTCTTTCTCATCATTGATGTTTCTATCTCTCTTTCCCTCTCCCTTCCTCTCTGACATCAATACAAAATTTTTTTTAAAAAAAAGAAAGATGGATTAAATAAAACAAAACATAAATTAGAGCAAAGCAAAAAGTGTTGGAGGCAGTGAAGAACTGAAGAAAGAACCATATGATGGTAATAATCTCTAACAAATATTTAAAAGCCTTTTCCAGCCTGGCCAGTGTGGCTTAGTGGTTGAGCATCGACCTGTGAAAGAAGAGGTCAGTGGTTCAATTCCAGCTCAGGGCACATGCCCAGGTTGCAGGCCCAATCCCCAGTTGAGGATGTACAGGAGGCAGCCAATGAATTCCTCTCTCTCATCATTGACATTTCTATCTTTCTCCCTCTCCCTTCCTCTCTCAAATTAATAAAAATACTTTTTAAAGTGCTCCAAAGTCTGAAAAATAAATTTCCTAAGTGGAAAAAACTACCCCAAAAGAAATATAAATGGCTCATCCTATGGGCACTGAAAGCTTTACACTAAAGACAATAAAACTGCGCATTCACAAGAAACTAGGATTAGTGACCTCCAGATAAAAGTGGATAAAAAAGGAAGAGCTGGAATAAAAAAGATAACAGCACACTCCCCCACCCTCATGTACTCTCCTCTCCACCTCCCACCCCCAACACACAACCTACTCAGCCTAAGGAAACTGCTCTACCCTCAGGGCTCCAGCATAACCTGGTATTACCCATCTCTATCTCTATTATGACTTATCACCTCGATATGTTATAACTCTTCATCTTTATTGCCCCCAGATTGTAAACTTCTTGGGAACATAAAGTGTCTTATTCACCTTTTTACTCCAAGAAATTACTACAGTGCCTGGGCACTCAGACGACTCTCAGTAAATGTGCATTGGATGGATGGATGGATGGATGGATGGATGGATGGATGAATGGAAGAACAGACAGACAGACAGATAGGCGGGGGAGGGGGATGGTCATGCAAGGGAGGACTAACACCAGACTTGCCTCAGTCCCTGAAAATTCCCATACAATCTCCAACAAATCAACAATTTCATCCTAGTGACATTATAAGGATTATCAACCTGTCATAGTCCTCTAGGACAAACTTCATATAACTGTGGATATAACTAACTACAGGGTCTCAAAGCTAGATCGTGAGCAAAGGAAATTCTAGCTCAGATATCTTGACAGTAGGTAGCAAGGTACATCACATAGCCTACATGAAGTGTCTTATTTTACAAGCTAAGCGTATAGACTTGTTGACCTTAAATCGATAACATTCTTTCTGTCAGTCAATCTCAGTATCCTCCTTTTCCAAATGCTGTTTTAAAAGGGCAAACTTATCTTAATAATCTTAAGGTCCAGTATCATATCCACAGCCATTGGAAGTTGTGACACAATGAACAAAGTCAAAGAAAGATCAGGCAGAAAGAGTATTTGCTCCTTTTTGCAAAAACCAGTAGAGTTCAAATTACCAAACCAAGTAAATTCCATCAATTATACCAGGAAGTTTGTAAATCAATTAAAATCCACCTTTTCAAAACTGATTTAGAATATTTCCAAATTGTAATTTGATTGTCCAGGCTTATGCCACCCGTTACATCTTACAAGCATTAATCTGTTGACAGTATAAGAAGCAAAGATAAACTAACATTTGTATTTTTTTTTAAAAGTCACATGTACCTTTTTAAAAGTAGCTTAAGTTTAAATCAAAGAAACTACATTTTTTAACCTCCTAACATCCCTCACCCTCTCTGTAATAAAAAAACATAATAAACATGATACAGTCATTAATATTTCACAATTCAGTTATTTCCCTCTAAAAAGAACATGGAAAATGTTGATTTAAATTCTGGAATGGTAGGCAGTAACCTGAATAATGGGAGATTTTAGGCAAATATTCTCCAATGAGTTCATAAACCTGGGTTTCTTATTTCTTTACCACTTTTTAAATTTTTATTCACTAGCTGATTTGAGAGAGAGAAAGGGAGAGGGAGAGGGAAAAAGAAGTGTTGCTGTTTCACTTCTTTATGAGTTTCTGTGGTTGATTCTCGCATGTGCCCCGGGCATCACACCTGCCACCTCGGCATATGAGGACAATGATTCACCATCTGAGCTACCCGGCCAGGGCTCCTTATCAATCCCTTCTTCCTCATTAATAAACAGTGCGCACGGCCCAGGTCAAACCAAACCTACTGCATCAGATGAACGCACCTTTGAATGACTGCGAATGTATACAAGGTGCCTTTGAAAGCAAACAAAAGAAGTTTAAAACAAAAACAGTAATTACTCTTTTGCTGATTTCAAATCCTGTATTACCCTCCCACACATACCCTCCGATTGTTGGAGGGGGTACTTTTCCTGTAAATCAAAGCACTGTCCCAAAAAGTGAAACTGACACAGAAACATGTGACCCGGAAGCTCTGCATCAGGTTTTCCGTAATCTCTGAAGAAGCAAAGCGGGGCCCTCATGGTGGCCAACCAATGCTCCCCTTTCTGAGAGGAAAGCTCTCTTCACAGTCCCACTGGGGCAGCAGTTTAGTGCGATCAACAGCACAAGCTTCTGGAATCGAGTCTGGACTGGAATCCCTCCGCTACCATTTACTACGTGCTAGTATCTCAACCTGCAAAGCGCTGAGAACACAGCTGGTGCACAGTCAGCCCTTGGCTGATGCCAGGGGACCGCCAACCTCTGGATCTCTGCAGCCTGGCACTGCCTGGGGCCCGGCTGTGGGAAATTCACTCTCAGGTGCAATTCCAGACTGAAAGGATCAGACCTGCATTTTTACCCAGACCCCATTCTGGTTCGAACGCAAGCTGGAGTTTGAAAGCTGTGCTACAATGCACTCTTCTGTTACTTTCCCTGTTATAGTTAACTTTTAAAAAGCAGCCCTTACTTTTTTGCAATGTGGACAGTTGAGTTTATTTTTAGTAAAAGGCACAGTATTCATTGGGTTTGACCACACTCGACTGAAAAGCAGCAGTGCCAGCGAAGGCCCAGAGTTGTAGAGGACTGCCATCCAGTGGTGGTTCATTCCGCTGCACATACCAGAAACCACGGCCCAGTCTAAAACTACGTTTGTTTAAAATAGGGCCATATTTTCTTTGTGCTTAATTCTTTTCTTGAGGACTACTAACATAGTACCCACTTAATTATAACACAATAAGGCATCAGAAATGTCAAGGAAGGTAAAAGGCAAGGATTTTCTTAGTTTCCTTTTTTAAACTCCAATCAAGTGTAGGCAAGTTTGCAAATTAAAAGACTGATCTGCTCACACCTAGAAAGGGACACACTTGACAAACCCTAGGAACAGGCTTTGAAAATGGGATTTCTTTCTGGCATATGCATATCTTGGAGTGACTTTTATTTCCTTGTTCCTAAATTCTGCACTTGTTACCAATTATGTAGTATTTGGGGGTGAGGAACTTTCAAATTGAGAAAAAATATGTATATTTTATAACCTCTTACTCAGTAACTCCACTCCTACATCCTATCCCAAGGAAGTAATCAGAAATGTAGACAAAGATTATGTTCAAAGTCAAAGACGTTCATTCCAGAAAACAAAATTAATCTTAATAGCTTAGTTTTGATGCATGGATTCCCATACATCTCCAACAAATCAACATTTCATCTCAGCGTCCCTTATCATGTAATTCTCCTCTATTACTCATTTTGATCACTTCTAATGTTTAAATGGTACAAGTAAATGCACAAATGTATACACAAAAGGAAGGAAGGGAGGACAGAAGGAGAGAAGAAATAAATTAATGTATGGCAACTTGATACAGCTTTTCCGTATTTTGGATCATTTCCTAACATACATTCCCATAAGTCGCATTTCAGATCCAAGAACATTTTCATGGTTCTTAATAGCCAACCTGCCTTACAAGTGTTGTATTGTTTCACATGGCCACGAGCAATGTGGAATATTGAGACTATCATCACCTTTCTAACGCTGGGCTTTATGCCACGGCTCACTTTTTAAAGTTTTATTAAAGTATATAACGCAGTAGTTTTCAGTATATTGACAGACTATGCAACCATCACCATAATATAACTTTGGAACATTTTCATCATAAAAAAGAAAATTAGCAGATTCTCTCCATTCCCTTAATACCCTCCCCCATATGAAGAATTACTAATTTACCACCCCACTATTTAGTCCTGTTTTCTTGTAGATACTGCAATAAGTGTTTCAAACACATGAAATGGAAAAATTCCTTCTGCTAACTCAGCTATTTCTATTTCAAACTGAAATATTCTACTCAACAGGAAAATAAAACATGTCAGAATATCCCCTTGTTTTTTCAGAAGGTATTTTTGAAATGGAAGGCATAATTTAAGAAAAAAATATGGTATCCTATATTTATCCAAAGTTATCTGTTCTTTTCAAAATAGTAGCAACTCTATTGCTTTGGAAGTCCATCATTAAGTCCGGCAGAAATGTCACCAAAATATCAAACAATTTATTTTTATGTAAATTAATTTAACACTTCATTTTTTATTAACTTGACTGATAATAAAATTAAATAAAAGGTAACATTTAACAAAGAATTGTCTTGATGCTACCAAAAAAAACAAACACACACACAAAAACACACACATACCTCATTTTCATTTAGCCAAAGCACTTTTTACTCATATCATTTTTTGGCCTCCAGATATATATTTAGCAATTTGGATTTTGGGGCTTTGGTAGGTAAAAAGAATTGGAAATTTCAATTAAACAAGAGGAGCTAGGTCTCCGATCATGCCAAACATTTTTTTAAAGAACAGTGAAAATCAGTTCTCACAGCTGGGGTGGGGGAATTCACTGACGGAGGTTAGCTTCTCATCAAATTTCAGCATGGAGTCCATGAACCAGTGTGAGGCATGCAGAAGTCAGCCGATCAATGGTTCTCTCTGTCACTCTCCCTTCCTCTTTGAAATCAATAAAAGTATATATTTTTTAAAGTAAAAAATAAATGTCTCTTTAAACCATATAAAAGTGCTGGTTATACGAAAATCAAACATGTTCATGTTTACAGTTTTCCTTCCTGATTCCTTTGTGTTTGAGTAGAAAACTTTTGGTAAAATATTTTTAACTCTCTTTGGGATCATACCACATAATCGTCCCTTCTTACCGCGAAATATGTCCTCACTTGCTGTCACGGATAGGTTGTTTAATTCTGAGTGACATGACGTACAATAGAACCCATTTCACAGAAGCTGATAAAAACAAGAGTTAGTTTCTAGGACTCTCACCAATGTGACAATGAAACTACGGCGCAAGAAATGCTGTATTTTGAGGACCTGCTGTGCTCTAACCTGGGACTCAAAACAACATACTTTTGAATAAATGCAAATTACCTTTTACACCACCGAATGATCCGTACGTCATATTGCAGGCTGTCCTCTGAAGATTATGTTCATACATCAGTTTGATCTGATACTGGTTCCCATGTTCCACATTACCCAAGGTTCCTAAGGAGAAAAACAAATCCTTTTATTGCTCTGTATTTGTTTGCATTAAAAAATATTACACAAAAAAGTCATCATCTACACCAACTCCAAGTAATTCAATGTCCGTAAAATCTACAATGACAAAGCACTGAAACGCTGTGTACTGTGAGCAATTAGCATGCGGATGACAGAAAGCCAGCTCAGTTCTAACAAGAAGACTCCAGCATAGTGACATTTTATCATCCACTTTCACTGTGTCTGAGTAAAGTGCAATTATTCAAATAACAACAGGACCCTCCCTTTTCAGATCTGAAATAAATAAGGTTAACTTCCTTAAGCTTAGAAACAATAACAAAATTCTCCACACGTTCAAGCAATTCAATTTTCTGTCCCCACTTTTAAAATAGTACTCAAGTCCTAATGTGTTAGATTCTAATTGAATAGAGAGATCTTCTAACGCCTCCCTCAGCGAGTAAAGAGGACGTGATGTTTTATTTGAAGTCTGCCAAGAATTTCCTTGAAAACAGGGAGCGCAGGAGGCAGACCATCGCTTTCTTCTCTCTCACACCGATGTTTCCCTCTCTTTCTCCCCTCCGCGCTCTCTAAAAATCCATTTTTTTAATCTTAAAAAAAATGTAGTAGTGTAACTAGAGAACATTAGGCAATGCATCTTAAAGATAGTACCTGGAAATCTAAAATTTCTGGCCATGCCGACACCGGTTTGGCTCAGTGGATAGAGGGTCAGCCTGCAGACTGAAAGGTCCCTGGTTCGATTCCGGTCAAGGGCATGTATCCTGGTTGCAGGCACATCCCCAACTGGGGATGATCAATGTATCTCTCTCATGGATGTTTCTAACTCTCTATCCCTGTCCCTTCCTCTCTGTAAAAAATCAATAAAATATATATATTTTTAAATTTCTGGCCATTTTTTTTCTAGAGAAGCATCAATGACATAAGATTAAAATCACTTACATAGGTTTTGCCCATGGATACACAAAACTGAACGTAATAACTGTATACCAATACACAGGCTGAATGTAATAACTGTATACCTATAATCATAATCCCCATCTAGCCAAGGCTCCTGTAAAGTTTCATCAATTAGCAAGTAAATGGTTACTAAAACATTTATGCTGGTGGCCTTATTTAAACAAGATCTTAAACAAAAAAAAAATCTATTAAAAATCAACGGTTACCTTGACAACAATTTTTGGTGCACTTTTATATAACCGCTGAGAAATCTAATGATGTTAAATGAAATAAAAGCCTTCCCACAGCAAGTTAAAAGGTTCATTGTGTTAAATAACCAAATTAGATTCTGTAAGCCTGTCAAAAGTAAAGAACCCACGTTTCTGCCTCTCATGGCTAGCATTAAAATTCCACAAACAGGTCAAATGCTTATTAGTAAATGCATGTTGGGAAGAACACAATTTGGGGGAAAGACTATCTTACGGAGTCAGGATGGTTTCAGCTTCCACAGTGTGGCCACTTTTTCAGAACCAAAGCCCATCAGAAAGGATGGAGATGCCCAGGCTGCTGTTCTTGACAGAGTCTGCTCCAATGGGCTAACTTTCAGGCCAGCAGAACCTGCTGGTTCTCTATTAAGCATGCGCTTGACGACAAAGCATCCACCAAAAACAAGCCAGCATGACGGCCTCTGACCGTTAAGGGGTGTTTGGTGGGTCTAGGGCAGTGGTCGGCAAACCACGGCTCTCGAGCTACATGCGGCTCTTTGGCCCCTTGAGTGTGGCTCTTCCATAAAATACCATGTGCAGGCACACACGTACAGGGCGATTGAAACTTCCTGGCCCAGGCACAGAAGTTGGTTTTGGGCCTGGGCGAGTCTATTTTGAAGAAGCGGCGTTAGAACACTCAAGAGGCCAAAGAGCCGCATGTGGCTCTCGAGCCATGGTTTGCAGACCACTGGTCTAGGCCCTAGACTCTAGGCCAGTGATCGGCAAACTCATTCATCAACAGAACCAAATACCAACAGGACAACGATTGAAATTTCTTCTGAGAGCCAAATATTTTAAACTTAAACTTCTTCTAACGCCACTTCTTCAAACTAGACTCGCCCAGGCCGTGGTATTTTGGGGCCAAAGAGCCACATGTGGCTCGAGAGCCGCAGTTTGCCGACCCTGGGTCTAGGGACTCTCCAGTTTGCCTCTGTCTATCTCGACTCCATGTTAGCTGCACACAGCAGGTAAAAGAAGGCAAATATAATCGGAAGGGGCAGTTGGAGTTAGGATGTCAAGTTCGGCAGCACTTTCACCTGCTAACACCAGTGGTTGTGCTTAAACCAGAGAATGTTTGCTCCCCCTGTTACAGGGAAAGCTGGGGAACAGTTCAGACAGGAACCCCAAGAAACATTTTCCAGAGAACCAAACATGAACTTCCCTGCCTCGCAATTCCAGCCACGCCAGGGAGAAGAGACCACGAATATGACACAAGGAAGAGGCTGCGGAAATGAGAGCCGGAAGGGAAGGGAGGTGGGGCATTGGGAGTGCAGTCCGGACAACTCCCCATCCCAGAGAACAAGGGCTGGTAAAGAAAAGAGTGAACAAAGGAGCGAAAAATCACCATCCCGTGGTCCGGAACTCCCGTCTCCGGCACTGATTGTAGGAGAGACCACATCCCACGGACAAGCTGTGAGCAGGCATGCCGCTTCCTTTCAGTGGCGTTTTCATCAGCATACCCACTTACCCCGAGTCTGTGCTGTACACCTGAGTGGAACTTAAAAGGCTTCTGTCGCCGAGACCGGTTTGGCTCAGTGGATAGAGCGTTGGCCTGCAGACTGAAAGGTCCCAGGTTCGATTCCGGTCAAGGGCATGTACCTTGGTTGCGGGCACATCTCCACTGTGGGGCGTGCAGGAGGCAGCTGATGGATGTCTCTCTCTCATCGATGTTTCTGACTTTCTATCCCTCTCCCTTCCTCTCTGTGAAAAATCAATAAAATATATTAAAAAAAAAAAGGCTTCTGTCTTTCTTTTCTTTTCCTTTTCTAACATATTTTTTATTGATTTCAGAAAGAGGAAGAGACAGGGAGTCAGAGATAGAAACATCAATGATGAGAATCACTGATCAGCTGCCTTCTGAACGCCCCCTACTGGGGACCGAGCCTGCAACCTGGGCATGTGCCCTGACCAGGAATTGAACTGTGACCTCGTGGGTCATAGGTCAATGATCAACCCCTGAGCAGGCCTGCAGGGCAAGGCTTCTGTCTTTTTGGGCCGATGTTCACCCGGGACCGGGCAAGGCCAGGAGCCTAACCTAATTTCCACTTTCAAGCCTGCTGCCCTCTCCCGCCCTCTGAGAGACCCCGGAGCCCAGAGGGACCAGTCCTCTAAGAAGCAGTCATGGGTGACCGTGGCCTGTGCAGCCCAGTTAATGAAACAGCACTCGCAGTGACAGGCTGAGGATGGAAACAGCAGCGAGATTCTGCATCGCACCTTCTCACTTACTCTGCAGCCTACATATCTGTCTCCGCCAGGAGCAACATCTTCTACTGTGAAACCAATGGGAATACAGCGGTACCTCGAGATACGAGTTTAATTCGTTCCGTCACCTTGAGGCGTGGGAAACCATGAGACGCTCGAGTCCCGGTAAACTGGTGGGTCGTGTGCAGCCGGCCGATCCGCGCGATGACTCCTATCTCAACTGTTGCTCATATTTCAAAGCAGAAATCGCTCGCTCGACAGCTCGTATCTCAAAAATCTCGTATGTTAGGGCACTCGTATCTCGAGGTACCACTGTATTAACAATGACCCTAAAAGGTTCTGACCAGGACCTCTGAGGCAGAGAGAGAAAAGGAAATGAGAGAGGTAGCAGAGAAGGGAAGGAAGGAAGGAAATAACACACAGAGAGTAAGAGCGAGCCAATACTAACTGTCTCAGCACTTCCCGGAAACCAGTTCACTCATTCATTCAGCAAATATGTCCGCCGCCAGCCTACGCCAGTTACCCGGCCTGCCTCGGGAAGCCCACGGACTTTCCCCCAGAAACGGGCTGCCTGGGAGCCTCCAGGCCAGGGACAGGGAGAACAAGCTGGTATGCAGACTGAAAACCAACGCAAAGAAAGCCCAAATCAAGAGGATGAACGGGGAAATCCAAGTCCTACAACCTAACACCGGCCCTCCCTGGTGTGGCTCAGTGGTTAGAGTTGGCCCTCAGACTAAAGGGTCACAAACCTCGGTTGCAGGCTCAATCCCTGGCAGCAAAGAGGGCACATGAGGGAGGCAACCAATCAATGTATCTCTCTTAAATCAATGTTTCTCACTCTCTCCCTCCCCTTTCCTCCTTCTCTCTCTCTCTCTTTCTTTCCTCCCTTCTCTCCCTTCCATTCTCTCTAAAAGTCAATGGAAAAATACCCTCAGGTGAGGATTAACATAAATAAATAAATAAATAAACAAACAAACAAAAGCTAACATTTATAGCAAACTCCAAAGGTGAATAAATAAGGAACAGGCCCATAAACCCTTAGCTTTATTGTACCCATAAAAAACTACCCTGCCAAAACCGGTTTGGCTCAGTGGATAGAGCATTGATTCCAGTCAAGGGCATGTACCTTGGTTGCAGACACATCCCCAGTAGGGGTTTTGCGGGAGGCAGCTGATTGATGTTTCTCTCTCATCCATGTTTCTAACTCTTTATCCATCTCCCTTCCTGTCTATAAAAAAATTAATAAAATATTTTTTAAAAAACACTCTCTTAAAAAAAAAAAATTCCCCACTATTGATATCCATCTAAACAACACTCTCAACTTACACTAAAACTTATGTAATAACGGAAACACAAGTTTCTAAGTTATCTTTTACATTTAACAAGGTCCACAATGCTGAAACTATGCCACTTTTAACGAACACACTTGTACCCACAGAACAGTCGAGATAGAGACCTGCTTAAGCCTCAACTCAGTGCCTTGAGGTCTGGTTGAGCAAAGACACCCCAAGGCCAAGAAATGGGAACCTCAAAGAAAAAACACTTGAGGTTCACTAAGGAGAATGCACTGTAAACCACTGTGACTCGGCAGCTAATAAATCTTCACTGCTAGTGAATATTTCTCAAAACTCAAGTGTCCGAAGTACCCAGAATTGGCCTGTATTTGTCAGAGGCAATCCGGGACACTATTCCTCAGCAGGAGGGGGTTACAAGGACCCGCCAGTGGAAATGGGAACACGCATGGAAATAGCCGACCCAGGAAATGTAACAGCCCAAGCACCTGGAACAATAAGTGATGGAGGAGAAATGCTCATTAAGAAAACCTCAACTCGAATCTTTTTTGTCCTCCACCACGTCAACATTAGAGAATATCTATTCTTTTTATTTTAATATATTTTATTGATTTTCCACAGAGAGGAAGGGAGAGGGATAGAAAGCTAGAAACAATGATGAGAGAGAGACATCAATCAGCTGCCTCCTGCACACCCCTGTACTGGGGATGAGCCCGCAACCAAGGTACATGCCCTTGACCAGAATCGAACCTGGGACCTTTCAGGCCGCAGGCTGATGCTCTATCCACTGAGCCAAACCGGTTTCAGTGAGAATATCTATTCCTTTATAATATCAAAAGCCCGGTTCTTAATATAAATTCTCCATTAGAAAAAATAAATGTTCCTTACCTGAGACAGAGTAGACGCAAAGTTTTCTAGAATGCAACACAGCCAGATGAAGCATTTCAGTGCCTCTGAAAAATGGGGAGTTTTAAGAGTGTAAATATTAGTTTCAGATGGAACCAAACAATCGTAGAATAACTTTTAAAGGCGATTATAACCAGTCTCCCATGAGTAAAGTAAGCAGTTCACTGGATGACACTCCAAACCGAAAACTGAAGGTAACAACAAGCAGCCAGCCTGACAATCCCGAGGGCTCTCGGCTGGGCCGCAGCGGCTGCCTCCAGACCGAAGCTGGGAGCCGCCCCAGAGAGTCCTGTGGGGGCTCCTTCTGAGCTGCCCCCCGCAGGGAGGCCCAGGTTCGGGCCGGGCTCTCCACCAAGAAACCTGTGACCTTGGCCAAGTCCCTTACTCTCTCCCAGCTGTTTCCCCTCTGGACAATAAGTTTCAACTGGATGAAATGAAATCATATGAAGCACCCTGTAAAGTAGGAAGCACCACAGAACGCTCGTCATGATGGAACTACAGTGAGGATTTTACCCGGCATTCATCGCGTCCAGCTCTGGAACGCCATGGAAGGGACTGGATGTATTTCAGCTTGACCATGGTCACCACTCACCACCGGCCCCTGCCAAGCGGTTTCGAGAGACAAGGAAGGCAGAGTCCAGAAACCCCAAAATCAAAGTCTTCAAGGTCAGCCGGGGGGTGTAAGTGAGGAAAGGACTGTGATCCACTGCAGACCGGGCCAGACTAAGAGGCTGCTCAGTTCTGGGCTTGTGGCCAGATATCCCCTTTTTCTTCTTTTCCAAGAAAAACCAGAATACAATCTCCCGCTTCATATATATATATATACATATACACACACACCCCCAACCTGCGCCCCCTCCAATGTAGGACCCCTCAAAGGATGTCCGACTGCCTAGTAGGATCAGGCTTAAATAGGCAGTCAGACATCTCTCTCACAATCCAGGCCTGCTGGCTCCCAACTTCTCACCTGCCTGCCTTCCTAATTGCCACTAACTGCCAGCCTAATCACCCCTAACCACTCCCCTGCCAGCCTGATTGCCCCTAACTGCCCTCCCTCTGCAGGCCTGATCACTTCTAACTGCCCTCCCCTGCAGGTATTGTCACCCCTAACTGCTCTCCCCTGCAGGCCTGGGTCCCTCCCAACTGCCCTTCCTGCAGGCCAGGTCACCCCCAATTTCCTTCCCTTGCAGGCCTGGTCCCTCCCAACTGCTCTCCCCTGTTGGCCATCTTGTGGTGGCCATCTGGTATCCACATGGGGCAGCTATCTATGACCACATGGGGGAAGACACCTTTGTGATGGAGTGATGGTCAATTTGCATATTACTCTTTTATTAGAGAGGATGTATATGAGTTTATTTGAGCCAACTGACATCATATGCTGGGAAGCAAGCTCTCCTCCTGGTTCTCAGATGTTGGCAGGTCTTTTCCATCTCAGACACATCTGCAAGCAGGCCTCCCGTTTATGACCTGCGCTCTACAGACCGTCCTAAACTTCAGGGATGATTGCTGGAATCTGAAGATTGGCGTAGGGCCCCGACTCTCACCGTGATACTTGTGTGATCGTGGAACCTTCCAGAGAATTAGTCTCTCATTTGGAAAATGAGAAGTATGTCCGATAAGACTTGCAAAACTGTGACAATGAATATGTAAATACCCACCGCTGGCTCTCCTACCAGGAAATGCAAATATACACAACAACCACATAATCATATTGCCTTCAGAAGTGTTTTATATGGGCCCTGAACCCCCAAAGCAACCTCCCATCATGCACAGGAAACGATGTCATGAACAGACAGATAGTGGAGTGTGGAGTCAGACCGGGGTCTGAATCCCGGCTCCAGCTAGTTTCTCTTTCCGAGATCACATCTTACAAACAAAGAGGAATGAGCTGAGAGTAGTAGTTAATTCTAGCAGAGTACACACTCACTAATGTTAGTGATCACACGGATACAGGCCACACTGAGGACTACTGCACAGCATGACTGTCACAGCATTTCATTTTCCGGGGGAAAAAAAAGGAAAACGTGCTTTTAGCTCCTTAATCTATAAACCCACTGTGTATACGTGCAAGTACACCATGGGCACCCAATCACTGTGAGCTGGAAGATGGAGTACCAGTCACATCAGGTACCTGTCTCCCAGGTCCACCCGTCAGTGCACAGAGGCCCGGCCCCTGGCACCCACGAGGCAGCTGCCCATCAGAATGAAGCACAGCAGGAGGAGCGGGGCAACGGTCCACAGTAGCTGGCCATGCCGAAGCCGGTTTGGCTCAGTGGATAGAGCGTCGGTCTGGGGACTGAAGGGTCCCAGGTTCGATTCCGGTCAAGGGCATGTGCCTTGGTTGCAGGCACATCCCCTGTGGGGGGCGTGCGGGAGGCAGCTGATTGGTGTGTCTCTCTCTCATCGATGTTTCTGGCTTTCTATCCCTCTCCCTTCCTCTCTGTAAAAAATCCATAAAATATATTAGCATTAAAAAAATTCAAAGTAGCTGGCCAGGTTTCTCCAGCGGGACTCAGGGCCTGAATAAACGGGAGCGGGGCCAATGAACAAGGAGGAGCAGATGGGTGAGCCCAAATCCAGAGCTCAGGGCATTCCCGATTCAAAGGCAAAAGGGGGGACAAAAAGAAGAGGCAGGGGAAACAAGACCACCTCTGCCTTCAGGACTCCTCAAAATGGAGGCTGCCATAAATGATTAAGAAACAACGGCTTAAGGATGAAAAACTGCTGTTTGCAACCACATGGATGCATCTTGACAGCATCAGGCTAAGCAAGACAAGGCAGATGGAAAAGGGCAAGAACCAGATGATTTCAGCCATATGTGGGATACAAAACAGAAAGCAGCAAATGAAGAAAACAAACTCACAGACACGGACAACAGGAAGAAAAGGGGGGCGTGGGGGGGCGTGGAGAATAAAGAGAGCAAAGGTGACAGAGACTAGACTTTGGGTGGGAGGCACACAATGCAATATCCAAATGATATAATCATAGAACGGTACACTCGAACCCTATCATTCTCAACCAATGTCACCCAATCAATTTAATTTTTAAAAAAGAAATACAGGCTTATTTTAAGAAAATTCATGTATGACAATAAGACAAAATCCGCAAAATCATCAGTAAATAAAAAGCAGACATATTAAACCAAGTGTAAACTAATAAGCAGTTTTCTAAAATAAATTAGGCTTAAAAGTAGGAAGTACTTTGAAACAAAGCTCTGGTAAGGGAAGACCACTTTACGGGATGATGTGGTTTCTTTTAAAAAAACTAAGGACAGCCCTGGCTGGTTTGGCTCAGTGGATAGAGCATCAGCCTGGAGACTGAAGGATCCTGGGTTCAATTTCAGTCAAGGGCATATGCAGGGTTTGTGGGTTGGATCTCCAATGGGGGACATGCAGGAGGCAGCTGGTCAATGATTCTCATCATTCATGTTCCTATTTCTCCGTCCCTCTCCCTTCTTCTCTGAAATCAATAAAAATACATTTTTTTAAAAGAAACTAAGGACCAACCTCCCTACCCCAAACAAGTAATTCATTTTAAAGCTTCAAAATTATATGCCAAATAGCATACCTGCTACTTTGTCTAATTATTTAAAGAGGCATTTATATAACCTGGACATGGAGTGTTTTAAGTAAGTGAATACTTTCTATTTCTTTATTTGGTTATTTTCAAAAGCTTAACCTTTTCCCTTAAGTTTCTGATATATCAGACATCGTAGGTCTGTTACTATAAAAAAAGAGTCTTAAATGATTTGATCTTAAATGTACCGGCTTCCACATTAAAAAGCATTCAGTACAATGAGGAGTACCTAAGTAACAATATTCAGAAAATATATTCAATGGTGATATTAAAACATATTCACGGATAGTCTTTTTTTCTTTGAAGAATTCACAAATGTGACATAGTGAGGGATTAATACGCTCCACGTCAAATAAAATCCCAGAATTTGCAGGTCATACTTACGAAACAAACTTTCCCACTTCCACTTGTAGTATTGGATCTCGTAGCTGAACCTCTAGAAGCAAATCTTCAGCTTGAGCCCCATCTCCCGTTTTTACAGGATGGGGGTTAAAGATTCGTAGATATCCCATAAAACTACCCACAATTATTTTATCTGTGGAGAAATTTGGAAAAAAAATAATTAGGAAGAAACACACAGTGACAAAATTTGGAAATAAACTTTCTGATGGTATGACTCTTTTATGTTGTCAAATAACAGGGGAAGCATAGCTTTAGCAAAGAGCTGAGCAGGAGGCAGGATTGATCTTTTTTCTTTCTCTTTTTTTATTGATTTCAAAGAGGAAGGGAGAGGGAGAGAGAGATAGGAACATCAATGATAAGAGAGAATCATTCATCGGCTGCCTCCTGCACGCCACACACTGGGGATTGAGCCAAAACCCAGGCATATGCCCCGACTGGGAATGAAACCATGACCTCCTGGCTCATAGGTCGATGCTCAACCACCGAGCCATATCCGCAGGGCAGGGCTGATCACCTTTGAGGAATAGGCTTCCCATGTCCTATCACTGAGAGGGCAAGGCCAGGTTTCCCTAGAAACAATTTAGTAGGCGCTCAGTACACTTCAGTGCCTCGCACTCTTCCTGGGCAATGTAATTTTCTCCTTTCTCCTCGTCCCCCAGATTCTACTCTTTTCATTATGGGCAAGAAAAATAAATCGAAGAAAATGTAAGGGGACAATACTTAGATACACCGAATAAAAGAATCATTTTTTTTAAGAGGTCAGTGACGGAGAGATTTAAATGCCTGTACTTGCCGCCTCCCACAACCACATCAAAATTACAACTCAAATACAGAACAACCATCATCCAGAACCACTAGAAAGTTGGCTGAATGGAAGTCCTACAACTAGAGAAGTAAAGAAGAAGCACAATGAGCCGAAACCGGTTTGGCTCAGTGGATAGAGCGTCAGCCTGTGGACTGAAAGGTCCAGGTTCAATTCCGGTCAAGGGCATGTATCCTGGTTGTGGGCACATCCCCAGTGTGGGGTGTGCAGGAGGCAGCTGATCGATATCTCTCCCTCATCAATGTTTCTAGCTCTCTATCCCTCTCCCTTCCTCTCTGTAAAAAATCAATAAAATATATTAAAAATAAATAAATAAAATTTCTGTTAAAAAAAATAAAAAGAAAGAAGAAGCACAATGAGATTGGTAGGAGGTGAGGAGGCGCGGAAAGGGCTAGTCTGGCACCCATCTGTGCCACTTTTTAATCAAGAGGGAGATCGTCTCTCTGGAGGCCACCAGGAAAGCAAGGGGTCCCAACCTCACACCAGACCCGTAGCCCAGGGTCCCAGAGCTGGGAAGAGGAGTCCCTATGGGCAGTAAGAACTACGGGCTGTAAAAAGTAGTGGGGGTTGGGGATCAGTGACACAGAAGCTCCTGAAGACCCACCGGTTCTTAAAAGGCCAGCACCACCAACTGAACTTACAAGGTCCCGCTTCCTCTGAGCCCCAGCACCAGGGCAAGGCTTTGGGGGACAGACACATGCGAGGAGGAACTGGATTGTCTGGCATCAGGGAAGGAACTCCAGGGCGGCTTTCTCTCAGACAGAGGTGCTCGCAGGGACCATTGTTCCTATGCTGGACCTCCCCAGTCGGAGGGCTGACTGGCAGGCATTTCTACTTGCTTCACCTTGTGTGATTCCCTAACACTCTGTCTCATCCAATTCCTAACCCCACCCAAGGGGTGGGCAGCAGCTGTTGCATATCAATGGCCTGTCCTTGTTCAGGCTAAAATCTCTCCAACAAGCTGAAGCTGGATCTAGGAGCCCAAACCTATCTATAAAAGGTCCAAGACTTGGCACCAGCACCAGCCTGCCTTGCTTCATAGCTGGGACTTGTCTGGGCACTTCTAAACCCAATACAAAGAGGAGGAATCCACAGATCTCTCTGTAGTTTCTGCTGGCTGGCCCGACAGTGCACTTCCAAACCCAATACAAGGAGGAGAAATCCACAGATCTCTCTGTAGTTTCTGCTGGGTGGCCCGACAGTGGCTGACTTTATCAGACAGTATCAGACAATACCAGATTATAACTCGACACATCCATAAGCGAAACACTCAAGGGGCAGACTCAGTGAGCACAAAAGCCCCACTGAAGTGAGTCCTGGGCATTAGAAATGTCTCCTGCACAGCAGCTCTCCCACTGTAGTTGCAACTGATCCTCACAGCTAATTGGCTTGGAGGTCCATGCCTCCCAGTGACACCAACAGCAATCAAATCTCATCTACAACAAGACTGTGCTCACAGCCCACAAAGGGGTGAACCTAGAGCGCCCAGCTCAGGTGACTGGGGAGGCTGAGCCACTGGGCTCTGACACCTGCTACACAAGGCCACTCTACCAACACAAGAACATATAGCAGCTCCACCCAATACAGAGAAACAAATACAGGGAAGCAGCCAAAATGTGGAGGCAAAGAAACATGTTACAAATGAAAGAAATGGAAGGAAGCAAACTACTGGATTTAGAGTTCAAAGTCATGGTTATAAGGTTACTCAAGAATCTTCTAAAAACTTCAAAAAAAATGGGAAAGGACCAGTCAGAAGTTAAGAAATAAAGAATAATATACAGGGACTCAATAGCAGAGTTTTTGAGAATCAAATCAACAATTTGAAATATAAGAAAGCAAAAAACACTCAACCAGAGAGGGGAAAAAAAAAAGAGTCCAAAAATACAAAGACAGTGTAAGGAGCCTCTGGGACAACTTCAAGCATATCAACATTCACATTATGAGGGTGCCAGAAGAAGAGAGAGAGGGAGATATTAAAAACCTATTTGAAGAAATAATGACAAAACAATTTCCTACCTGGTGAGAAATAGACTTACAAGTCTAGGAAGCACAGAGAGTCCCAAACAAGAGGAACCCAAAGAAGATCACACCACCACATCATAATTAAAATGCTAAGGGCTAAAGACAAAGAGAGAATCTTAAAAGCAGCAAGAGAAAAGCAGTTATTTACCTACCAGGGAGCACCCATACAACTGTAAGATGATTTCTCAATGAAAACTATGCAGGCCAACACGGAGTGGCAAGAAATATTCAACATGATGAATAGCAAGGACCTACAACTGATATTACTCTACCCAGCAAAGCTATCATTCAGAATAGAAGGTCAGATAAAGAGCTTCACAGATAAGAAAAAGCTAAAAGAGTTCATCAACACCAACCAGTATTATATGAAATGCTGAAAGGTACTCTTTAGGAAGAGGAAGAAGAAAAAGGTAAAGATAAAAATCATGAACAACAAATACATATCTATCAACAAGTGAATCTAAAAAGTGAATTAAGCCAAAACCAGTTTGGCTCAGTGGATAGTGTCAGCCTGCGGACTGAAAGGTTCCAGGCTTGATTCCGGTCAAGGGCATGTACCTTGGTTGCGGGCACATCCCCAGTAGGGGGCATGCAGGAGGCAGCTGATCAATGTCTCTCTCTCTCATCGATGTTTCTAACTCTATCCCTCTCCTTTTCTCTCTGTAAAAAATAAAATATATTAAAAAGTTACTTAAAAATCTGATGAACAGAATAAACTGGTGAATATAATAGAACAGAGGCATAGAAAGGAAGTGGACTGATAATTCTCAGGGGGAAAGGGGTGTGGAAGATGTGGGTAGAGACTGGACAAATATCATACACCTATGGATGAGGACAGTGGGGCAGAGGGTGGGGTGGGAACTGGGTGGAGGGAGCTATGGGGGAAAAAAGAATAATTATAATAATCTGAACAATAAAGATATATTAAATTTAAAAAATTAAAAATAAATGAAAATGAAATCTAATAAATATAATAAACTGGTGAATGAAATAGAATCAGAGGCATGGAAATGGAACAGACTGACGATTCTCAAAGGGAAGGCGAGTAGGGAGGCAAGAAGAGATTAAACAAAGTTCTTATATCATATATGCATTCCCTATGGACACAAACCACCAGGTGGCAAAGGCCTGGGGCAGGGTGGGAACTGGATGGAGAGGGCAATGGAGGTGGTGGGGGTGTGGGGAGAGGGACATCTGTAATAATCACAACAATAAAGATTTTGAAAAAAATAGGTCAATGACTATCCAGATTACCAAAAAAATAAAAGGCTCATGACTATAAATTATTAAAACCAAATACAAATTTTAAATAGCCATGATATAGAACTAAAATGTTTTAAAGACCATTTTCTAAAATATGAAGATGCAAAGAGGCACAACCAACATAAGAATAAAATGGAATGTTTTTCTAGTATTATGAAAATGAAAGCAATGACTTAACAATTATTTTCTACTAACACACCGAGCTTGCATAATTTCTCCATTCTTGTATGTATGATTGGCTTTCAGATTCAATTTAAAAAGAATGTAATTTGCTTTCCATGCCAACACTTCTCTAGAAAACATGATAAACTTCCCTTAAACCTGCTGGACTTCCCCTTTTTTTAAGATATTTCATTGATGTTTAGAGAAAGAGTAAGGGAGAGGGAGAGAGAAAAACTTCCATCAATTGGCTACCTCCTACCCGCCCCTCTCAGGGGATGGAGCCTGCAACCCAGTCACGTGCGCTGAGTGCGATCAACCAGCAAACTTTCAGTTTGGTGGATGACATTGAACCAACTGGGCCACACTGGCCAGGGCAAACCGCTGGACTTTCTAGAAGAATGTGGCAAATATCAATCCAAAGTACCACAGTACAGGAAGAGCGACAGGCAGGGACAGGAAGCAGAGTGGTTGTGGAGGGCAGATAAGGCCATTTTCTGAAAAAATGCTAAAACTACAAAGAAGATTATGCCGAGGCTTGAGTGTGTTGAGCCCAACTGCAGACCTAAGAGAATGCTGGCTGTGAAGAGATGCGAGAGAAAGGACCCTGGCCACTGGCAGGTCAGCTGGTTAAAGCGTCATCCTGAAATGCCAAGGTTATGGTTCAATCACTAGTCAGGGCACGCACAAGGAGCAACCAATGAATGCATAAAAAAGTGGAACAGGTTGAAACCAGTTGGGCTCAGTGGATAGAGCATCAGCCTATGGACTGAAAGATCCTGAGTTCAATTCCGGTCAAGGGCATGTGTCTTAGTTGCGGGCATAATCCCAGTATGCAGGAAGCAGCTGATTGATCTCTCTCTCATCCATGTTCCTAACTTTCTATCCCTCTCCCTTCCTCTCTGTAAAAAAATCAATAAAACATATTTTTTTAAAAATAAATAAGTGGAAAAACAAATTAGTGTTCCTTTCTCTCTCTCTCTCTCTCTCTCTCTCTCTCTCTCTCTCTCTCTCTCTCTCTCTCTGTCATCAATAAAAAATAAAATAATTAAAAAGAAGAGAAAGGATTCAGTTTCTAAGCTTCAAATTTTGTTTTTTATGTGACAACCAAGACTTGAGGATATAAAAATAAGTAATAAAGTTAACAATTTTTCTTTTCTTTTCTTTCAAATAATTTCTTCAAAAGGCTTTTTCAAAATTCTAAGTGTTTTTCTAGTTCTACTAATTTTAAAACAAATGGAAGCAATTTAAGTGATGTCTTATAATATTTTTCTGAGTTCCAGCATATAGTATGACAGAAGCAACGCAACCAAGATCACACAAACAACTGAACAGAAGAATTACATTTATCAT
>PVJN01031310.1:0-24961 GCA_004026805.1 Lasiurus borealis
ACAGAAATTGGCTGGCGGAAGTCTGTGTGGATTCTCAGTTCCTCATTTGTTCTGGTCTAGACTCCACAGCACCTGGCAGAAATGCTCCCGAGTTTCTGATGGAGCTGTAGCAGTTCTGGTCTAAGCAACAGCGCAAACAAACACTCCCCTCCCCGCGCGTCGTGCTGTGCTGTCTTCCATTTGTGTGAGAGAGAGGAGCCGTGTTTCAACGACTGTCCTCCATCATCTCGCCGAGACACGAAGTGCTTTCTCACCCGGGAGCTCTCCCCACCATTGCCGAGCCAGGCGCGGGGGGGAAGCAGTGTCCCCTGGGAGCAAGTGACCTAGAACCAGAGAGTAGACGAGACGGCAGGGCCATCACTGGCACGAGCAGGCAGTGCCCCAGGACCCTGCCCCACCTCGGAGACAGTCCTCAGGTGTGAGGCGGTGGGTGTTGGCCTGTGCGGGCCTCAGCACACTGGCAAATGCAGGCACTCTCATGCTCCCTGTGCACCCCTGTGCCACTAATCCCTCACAGTACTGCTTCTCTCTGACCTTGACCTCAGCCCAAAACTCCATTGTGAGGCCACATGTCAAGCAGATACAACCCACCAAGGAGCATGGCTAGGGAGAGGAATTTGATCAGAACTGTAATAGACTCCCCAACAACACGAAATGGTGGTTAGGGAGTCGCAGTCCTGAGCTTGAATTCCAGCTCTGTGGATGCTCAGCAGGGAGGCTTTGGCCAAGCATTTTTGTCCGTCTGAGCCTCAGTTTCCCCATCAGTAAATCGGGGTGATTGGCCTCAAGTACGGCTTTGAGAAGATTCCATGTGGAAACCCTGACCCGGCACAGGGCCCACAGCAGATGTGTAACTAGATTACACTGAAGAGAGAGGTTCTTTTGCCACATGCATGTTTCTCGATCACCTGATGACCATCTGGTGACCACTTGTATCATGAAAGCTGGGGGGAACCAGGATTCCCTGGGGTGATGGGAAGGTCACCGGACGGAGTGTCAGAGGTCCATGCTCTAGTCCTAGGTCTCCAGGGGACCAGCTGTGTGTCTGGGGCAGGCCCCCTCTTCCCTGGGGGTGAGGGTGAGGGAGGGATGGCTGTGGTGCAGGAGTGTGGTCCCACCTGATAAAATGAGATTAGCCTACATCTCCCATGTTCCTCTCAGACACTTAACAAGTCAGGTTTTGAAAGATGGGCTGCCACCAGCTCGCCACACTTAACCTTACCCCTGTTTCCCTGCGTCCCTGGTTCCTAGCAAACCCTAGAAGGTCAGTGTCGTCCCCATGGAGTTAATGGGCGCCTACCTGCCTCCTAATTGAATGCAAATCCCAGCCCGCCTTAGCGCCTTAGCATGCGAAAGTTCTGCTCCTCAGTACTTTCTTGGTGACACAGTCTGACCCGTCTCCAGTGGAGTCTCTAATCCCTGCAATTTCCATGAGCTAGTAATTACGGAGAAGCGTCTGAGGCACAGCAGTGCTGCACCCTGTCTATGAGACCGCACGCTCGGATGGAGTTTAGTGAGTTTATTTTGCAGTTACTGCGGAGATTGGACTCACGGAGCGGCTCCAGCGGCAAAGCAAGGCCCAGTGGGAAGCTCCAGGAGGCAGGCTGGAGCTCAGAGGGAAGGAGCACTTTCTGACGGTCCGAGCGGGCTGCTGAGGGCGAGGCCAGCAGGTGCAAGCTGGTGTGGTCCCTGTGGAGACGGTGGAGAGCAGGAGCATGGTGACACCTGGCCCGTTTCCTGAGCCCCACTGCCCCAGGGGCTGGATGAGGGGGTGGGTTTTTCTAAGCCTCCGATGGTGACAGCCGTGCCTTAGGCACAGAGCGGTGCTCAGAGACTACAGTGGTACCTCCAGATATGAGTTTAATTCGTTCCGTAACCTTGAGGCGTGGGAAACTATGAGACGCTCGAGTCGTGGTAAACTGGTGGGTCGTGTGCAGCTGGCCGATCCGCGCGATTACTCCTATCTCAAATGTTGCTCGTATTTCAAAGCAAAAATCGCTCTCTCGACCGGCTCGTATCTCAAAAATCTTGTATGTTAGGGCACTCGTATGTCGAGGTACCACTATATTTATTTTGTTAGTTCAAGTTCGGGGAGGCTTTCTTCAATTGCTAGTGTCCCTGAAAAAGAATGTCCCCAGACACCCTGGCCTCCCCCTCCCACAGAGCTGGGTGGGTTTGAGGAGGAGGAGGAGCGGGACCGGCTGCCTGGGCCCCGGCCTTCTCACTCTCTCTTGGGGGGGCTGCCCTGCTCTCCCGCATGCCCGGGGGATATAGCAACAACCTGAGCCCCTGGCCTTGGGGAGGCCTGTGGGAGTCCAGGGCTGCCTTTGAGGCTGGAATCACCAATCTAATCCTGAAGGGTGCAGTGGGGGTCCCAGGCCCGCAGGTGTGAGCGCTGCCTCCAGCAGCTTCATCGGGAATAACGGACAGGCCTCTATCTGCCACGTCCTGGAGCCTCTGGTTGGTTCAGAAGCAGAGCAGCAGATGCTTCCACCAGGCCCCTAAAGCCCCAGCATTATTATCCGAGAGCTCAGGGCATCACGGGCCAAGCAGCTGACGTGAGGTCTCTGTGTCTGGAACATCCACTCCCTAAAGGCAGGATCCATGACACACATCTTCACCACTGTAACTCTGGGCCCAGCACATAGTAGATGCTCAGTAAAATAATGCTGAGCAAGTTTATTTTACCACCAAGACAGGGACAGGAATAGGGAACACAGAGAAGAGGCACATAACTCATAAACGGGGACGGGGGCGGGGGAGGGGGTCTGGGGAAGGCTTCCAGGGAGGCTGGCTCCTGAACAGAATCATCAAGAGGATGCAGGAGAAACCGGTCCAGTCAGAGGCGACAGTGAGACCAGGTGTTTTGGGAACTAAAGGGTGGCTGCAAAGTCAAGTATAACTTCGGAAGCAAGAGGAATGGAGCTGGAGAGTCTGCAGGAGACACGTGATAAGGAACCAGGAAAGGGTCTGGCATGTTCCTGAGGCCAACAGAGCAGATCTCCCTAACGTTTATGGAACATCTACTCTGCTCCAGGCACAGTCCCCAGCACTCACCTACTTCAATTCACTCAACAAGAAGCCGTGGAGTAGGGATCACTGGCCTCTTTGTGGCCAATATGGAGCCGGAGGCAGAGAAAGGTTAGGGAGATTACCAAAGGCCAGAAGCCACTCTGTGGTGGAACTGGGATTTGAACCTGGGTGCGTAGGTTCTGGAACCAATGCTGCCAGCCACTACACAGTTCTTCAGCAGGAATAATAGGAGGGCCAGATTGTTGTTCAGAAAGAGTACTCTGAAGGCCAGTCTGGGGACCTGATTTGAGGCTTAGAAGGACTGAGCCCAGCAAGCCATTCAAAAGTGAGTGATTTTCACCGGGAGAGAGAAGACAAGTGGATCTGCTCTGACTGGGGCATCGGAGCTCTGTAAAGATTCTCAAAATCCCATTGAATCCAAATCTCCCAGCGTCCACTGTCAGATTAGGGAATAGCCTACGGCTGTTCTGGTGTTTGGCCAGTAGGAGGCAATAACATGTAGATTAAGATGCCTTGAGTTGTCTGGTAGCAAACAATCGATTTAATGCATCCTTTTCAGGTTTGGGAAAATGCCTTCAGCCATTTCCAACAGGTGAAAACATATGTGACTCAGCCCCTTGTTGAGTCCCCAATTGCAATGAAACTCTTGCAATTATGACATGCTGGAACTGGCTTCCGACACGAAATAGATAACCTTTATATTCAAAATAAAAGAATTGGACCAATTTCTCAAAAAACCCAAACTACTTGAGCTAAGTAAAATAAGATAAAATAAATCATCTGAATAACTCTATAGTCATCAAGCAAATTAAATTCATAATTTTAAAAATTTATGAGAAAAATGGTTTCAGGAGAGTTCTACCAAAATTTTAAAGAAGAATTAACACCAATATTATGTAATCTTTTAAGGAAAATAATGAATATCTTCACAAAATGTACAGCTCACGTACTTTACAGTGAAATACTAAACACTTTCTGCCCAAGATTAGAAACAAGACAAGAATGTCTGCTCTCATCTTTTTTATTCAACAGAGTACTGAAATTTATAGCCAGTGTAATAAGACAAGAAAAGGAAAAGGCATACAGTTTGGAAAAGAAGAAATAGAACTATCTCTATTTGCAGATAGGTTGTCTATATAGAAAATTCCAAGGCATCTACAAAATATCTCCCAGAAGAAAACTAAGTGTATTCAATAAGGTCTCAGGATACAAAATCAGTGCACAAAAACAATCATATGTTCATATATATAAGCTAACAAAACATGCAGAAAACAAAATTAAAAGTGCAATGCCATTTATAATATCAAAGAAAATGAAATACTTAGCTAGACATATAACAAAACATGTACAGAATCTATATATTGAAAATTATAAATTACTGATTTGTAAGAAAATTTAAAAATCCTAAATAAATAGAAAAACAAACTGTGTTCATGGATTTGAATACTCAACATAATAAATATGTCATTTCTCACCAAATTGACGTACAGGTTTAACACAGTTCTTATCAAAATCCCAGCAATGGATTTTTGTTATTATAGACAAGCTTATTCAAAAATTTGAAAGAACGAAGACCCTAGAACAGCTAAAACAATCTTGACAAAGAAGAAAGTGAGAGAAATCACTCTACCTGGTGTTAAGGCTTACTATATAGCTACATTAATCAAGAAACTGGGGTGTTAGTGGAGAGATAGGCACATAGATCAATGGAACAGAAGAGACAATCCAGAAATAGACTCACACAGATATGCTCAATTGATTTTTGACAAAGGTGCAAAAGCAATTTAATGGAGAAAGGATAGCCTATTCAACAAGCCTTGCTGAAGCAATTTCACATCCATAGGCAAAGAAAAAATTAACCTTGACACATTCATGTATAACTCAAAATGGATCATATACATAGATGCAAAGCCTCAAACTTTTAGGAAAAAAAATATAGGAGAAACCCTTGATGATCTACGTCTAGGCAAAGAGTTCTTAGATTTGATACCCAAAGCATGATCTATTTTTTAAAAAATGATGAATTAGACCTCATTGGAGTTAAAACTTTGCTTTTTGTGAAAACTCACATGATGATTCTCTAACAATGTAAAAAAACAAACAAACAAAAGCCTTTATTGTAAGGAAGCAAACTCAGGAGACATGAGAGTGTGAGCAGGGGGCAGCGGGACAAAGGGTTCATGGAACTTGAACCACGAAAGACAGAGGAAGACAAAATACTTTTCAAGCACATCTGGATGGAGGTTTTCTCTCCATTGCTTAATGAAGAAACATTGGAAGTTCATGTAGAAACTTTACTCATCCATTCATCTGTCTATGCATCATGTGTTTACTGAATGCTTTTAGGTGCCTCCTTCTTTTCTATGTGCTGGGACCAGACATGGACCAGGTAAATAAGCAAGGTCTGCCTCCTTCTCTGGGACATGTGCATCCTGTAGCCATCACTGCAGAGGAAACAGGAAGGGAGGCATCACACCGACCCTTACCTGCCTCGGGCCAGAAATGATTCCTGCTACTTCTGCTCTTAGTTCCTTGGCCAGAGCTAGTCACATGGTTACAACTTACCAGCAAGGGATGTTTGGTGCATTCTGTCGAGGGCGCAAACCCTGCTGAGTATGGTTCAAAGTTTGTTGCACTCAACTACCGTATGGTGAATCAGCTATAGTTTTCTTCTTATAGGTTGACCAGACATCATCTTTCTCAAGAAATTCTTCAACCCCTTTCTTAAAAGTGTGACTCAAAAAGCCACTGCAGGTAATGCCTCACACAGAGCCATACGAATGGGCAAGGTGCCACACGGTGAACACGGATAAGGTTCCTCAGAAAGAAAACATTTTACCTCAGCAAGGCCTGGCTGACAGACACCTTGAACACCAGTTTCTCCTGGATGTGACAGGAAGTGCGAAGAGACACAGGACTGGGATGGGGCCTGGAGTCTCTGAGAAGAGCCTCATTAGTGGGAAGGAGGCGGGTGCTAGCGCTGGGTGCGTTATTGGACGACAGGGACTGAGTGGCCAGGCTTTGGAGCCTGCATTCAATATAACCGCCAGCAAACAAGGGGACACAGCCAGTTCATCATGTCACCCCACCTGAGGGTGTTCACATTTCTGAGTCACCAGAGCCACCTTCCCAGGAGGCTGCAGGGACCTGGAACTCAAAGGACACAGAGTCAGGGGCTGGCAGGGACCCCGGGACAGTAGCCAGTCCAGGCTCTTCATCTTGACAATGGCCATGATTGTGCCATGCTCTCACATTCACTACCTAATTATCTCAACATCTCAGTGTGTGTGGGGGGGGGCGGTGTTATGGGTCAAATCTCAGAAAGATAGGGTGTAGCCCTAACCCTGGTACCTGTCTATGAGGCCTGATTTGGAAATAGGATCTTTGCAGATGTAATCAAGTTAAGATGCGGTCGTTATGCTGGGTCCTGATACAACAGGGTTAGTGTCCTTGTCAGAAAGAGGAAATCTGGACACAGAGACACACAGACACACAGAACACCAAGTGGAGCTGTTCAGAGACTGGAGTGAGGCATCCACAAGCCAAGGAATGCCCAGGGCTACGGCAGCTGGAAGGAGCCAGGACAATCCCTCCACTGGAGGCATCGGAGGGAGCACAGCCCTGCTGCCCCTTTAATTTTGGAATTCTGGCCTCCAGAACTGAAGACTACATGTTTCTGTTGTTTTAAGTCTCCCCATTTGTATGCTTTGGTACCACAGCCCCAGGAAACTAATACATCATGCTACTGTCCCCTCTTCGTCAGCAAGGGAAACTGAGCCACAGAGAGGGCAATGCCTGGCCCAAGATCACAGCTGTGAGTGGAGGAGCAGGCTGAGGGGCCAGCATTGGCCATCCTCCCTCTGGGGCTCAGCAAAGGTGCAGGCTCCTCCAAGGACCCGCAAGAGATTTTGTCCCTGCCAGAGTCACCTCACTGTAAGAATGGATCTGCATCTGGATGCAAAAATATATTCTAGCCCAGTCCTGAGGCTGACATCTGATTGACTACTCAAGTGGGGATGGCAGGGGAGGGGCGGGGTGCTAAGAATCGAAGCCGCCTGGAGAGTCCTCAGATTCCTGGAGCACAACCCAGAGCACACAGAGGGAGGGAAATGGCCGGCTGACCACAGGTCTCCTGCTGAATGTGCCCCATGCCAGTGTCCCTCTTTCCCACGCCCACTGCCCAGTGCCAGCCCTAACCCTCTGCCTTCCGAACATGTGCCAATTTCTCCTAACCATTTTCTCCTTCAGCCAACATTTATTGAGCACCTACTGTATACGGGAGCCTGTGCTTTGTGCTGAGGGGCCAGTGGCAGACAACACTAAGCAGGGTAGGGTGAGCATCTGGGAGGAGCAGGGCTGATGCAATTTTGACGCTTGGGAAATACAGATCAGAGGAGAAAGAGAAAGGGGCGTTCCAGATGGCAGGAACCACATGTGCAAATGTGCAGAGTCAGGACCAGCATGCTGTGTTGTGGGAACCAGGCCACAATAATTGGTTCAGGGGGAGACACCTGACTCAGGCCTGACCAATGAGACTTCATCCTGTAATTATGTGGAAATATTCAGCAAGTAACGTGCTCTTTTCTGCTAAACTTGCTGGGGGCCTCCAGAAGGAAAGGGGCTGCCCACTCAAAGGAAAGAGAGCCAAGAGATGGGGTGTGATGGATGCCTGACAGCCTCATCTGAGCACCTGGATCCAGCCATACCTGAATTCCCTTGAATTTCTCAGTTACATGAGCCTAGAAATTTCCTTTTCTGGCTTAAGATCTTTTGAATATCTGTCCGTTGTAACAGAAGTGGACCCAATTAAAATGCTTATTATCCCCAGATTCCCCCACCTCCATGCAGTAACCCGCTTGCGGTCACACACCAGTCAGTTACTCCCGCAGGGATGCAAGCCCAGATCCACTGTCTCTAAGGGTGAAGGTCTCGGAGCGAGTCTTCAGAGATGGAGTCTGAGAGAAGCACCGTGGAAGGCCCTGCTGAGGTTCAGGGGAAGAAGAGTTCAAGATGCAATTTGCAGAGTCTGAAATCGCTCACGGAGGCATTCTCATTTGAGGTGGCGCACGCGGCAGACAATCTCCACAATTTCCTGGAACCCTTGCCACTGGCTTCCTCGGGCCTGTCTGACTGTGACAGTTCTGTTATCAGGTTTGGCAGGAGGGAGATGTTCTTTGCCCACCTGTTAGATCAAACACAGGGAAGGCGGGGGGAAGTAATTTGTCTTCCAGCACCCCTGGGTCAGCAGCTCTTCAGCTGCCAACAGGACTGTTGATGGGGGGATGGGGGGCCGGTCTGGACCTTGACAGGTAATCAGTCCCCAAGGCAGCAGGAGAGCCGTGATCACACCCCCTTCTGGCTGGAGAAGGAAGTGGCCCGACTCTGCCATCCCCCTAGGATTTCCAACTGGAAATTGCTTGAACCAACATAGGTGAGGGGAGGTGGAATCCTCCTTCTGTTACAGCCAGGATCCTGCACCAGAAGTTTCTTCTGGATTTGTCTCTGCTCATTGCTCAGGGGTAAAAGGTCAAGATGAAGCTGATGTCTCTCCTATACCAAGAGCTCCTGGGAGCAGAACTCCAGTCGCATTCACGTTGGGTCCCCGCAGCCTAGTACAGTGCAAGCACATTGCAGGGCTCACTGCATGGTTCTTGCATGAGCAGATGCATTTATATAACCAATGGAGGGTCCAGGCGATGCATGGGCCATGGAGCCCATCCGAGGCCTTGAGAGTACAGCAGAAAAAGGGGTCACCCACTCCAGGGGGAACTGAGGGTAGAATGGTCCAGAAAAGCTGATGTTCTAGCTAGTTTGGGTGTGACTTCCTGGAGAAGGGGGTTCTGAGCTGGGCCCCTGAAATATAGGGAGGAACCAGAGAGAAGAAAATGCTGTTCTAGGTATATTCTAGGGGTGTGTGCATATGTGCTATTGTGCATGTGTGCGTGTGTGCACCTATTTGTTCGTGTGTGCATGTGTGTGTATAGTCTGTGCATGCATGTATGTATCTGCAATTACTTAGAGACTGGTGAAATTGACCTGTGGGAGCAGAAATGAGACTCTAGGATTTAAGGGGAACCATCAGGTTCCCACAACAATCCTGGGAGAAAGATAATTACATTTGCTTTGCACATGAGGGTAGTGAGGCTCAGGCAGGTGGGCTGATCCCCTGTAAGTCACAATCTGGCTAAGGTCTGACCGAGGTGTGTCCAGCCCATGCCATATCCCCACACTACCCACCCTCACCCCAGTTTATCCAGCAGAGGCTTGCAGGAGTCAGCTGCTGTGCAGTGCAGGGAGCAGGGCTGAGGCTCAGCAGACGGATCCCTTGGGGGCGTGAACGTTGTATTGTGCACAACAGCCAGGAAAGGCAGCTCTTAGGATCAGGTCATGGTGCAGGGATGAATGGCCGGAGTCCTGCAGGCATATGCCTGTGTTCCAGCTTCGAGTGCACGTACCAGGGTTCCCTCTGACATCTGGGCAGGATGCACGCTCAGGCTCCGTCTGCCTTCTGCCATCCTCTCTGCCTTCTGCCATCTCCATGGACAGATTCTGCGGGCCATCAGTGGGGTCTCCCACCTCTCTCACCCGTGCCAGTCTCTCCGGAGGCCTGTGCCTCTGCCAAGGGCTGGCATCTCTCCCTGCTCCAACAGGCAGTGGCCCCAGAAGGCTGAGGTGGTGCTGGGCCAGCGGCCTGCTCTGGAGAGATGCCCATCTCCTGACTCTGGAGGCTGCCTGGGCCGCTAGCAGCGTGTTTGGGCTCTGAGCCCCACACAGTGTCTCTGAACACAGCCCCTCTCCCCCTGGGAGGAGAAACCTGTCCCTGCGATGGGGAAGGAAAGCACATGATACATGCATCCCCTGCTTATCCTCTGGTCTTCATTCTTCTTCCCTTTTTATCCCCAGGCACCTGCCTCCAGAAATAAATGCTTCTCTTCTCCTGAAGCCAGTGTGTCTGAATAATGCAAAAAGATCTTTACAGGAGGGATGGCTCCTAAGTCAACATGGCAGAGGTTCCCACTCACCTTGAACACCTCTGCCCCTCTTACAGATGAAGAAACTGAGGCTCAGGGAGCAGACACAGGTTGCCAAAGGCTGCAGGGCAGCTAAGAGGCAGCGATGGGGAGGAGCCCCTGTCCTGTGCTTCCGAAGACCTGTCTCCACCAGTGCTTCTGAACCTTTCCTGGGGAAGAAGCTTGACCTTCTTCAATGTCTGTGACTTCTTCAATGTCTGTGACTTTTGTGCTCTATTCCATGATGTCTCTCTCTTGATTTTAATACAAAAAAAAAAATGTGTTCTACATCCCTTGCCACCTGAGACAAAAAAAAAAATGCAGCTGCGTATTCTCAAGCTTCATGTACCGTCTGGAGCAGCGAATACCCCCAGGGTGAGCCAGCCCCAGACTGAGGGTCCCAGCGGTCCGCCACACACTGCAGAGGGTGGGGAGAGGTGTGCCAGGAGCAAGGGCGCTCAGGAGCATCGGGCTTAGAGGGAACGAGGAGGTTCTGCCAGCCCAGAGGCAGAGAACAGGGAATTCCACCTAGAAAACCAAAGAACGTATCCTGGACTCTGATATCTCGTGTTACAGACGGGGACACTGAGGCCAGAGAAGGCAGGTGGCCTGCCCAAAGTCACCCAGAGTGGAAGCTGAATCCAGACCTGAGCCAGGACTCCTCGAGCCCAGTCCCTAGCGTTAGGAGTGTGGAGTGCCCTCCACGTCCTGCGGGTCCTGGGCTGGGCCTCGGTGGCCTTGCTGGTGCTGGTGTCAGCCAGACGTGAGCAGAATGAGCTCTGTTCTCCAGTCCCTGCTCAGCTACCTCTCACTCTGTCCTCCTGGGCAGCGACCACCTCTCTGAGCCCGAGTCTCACCAGCTCTGAAACATGGACAATAGTAGCTGGAGCCAAAACCTGTTTGGATAGAGCGTTGGCCTGCGGACTGAAAGGTCCCAGGTTCGATTCCGGTCAAGGGCATGTACCTTGGTTGCAGGCGCATCTCCAGTGGGGGGAGTGCAGGAAGCAGCTGATCGATGTCTCTCTCTCATCGATGTTTCTAACTCTCTATCCCTCTCCCTTCCTCTCTGTAAAAAAATAAAATAAAATAAATTTTTTAAAAAAATAGTAGCTGGGTCTGGTGAGGACGCAGTGAGATGAGGCAGGCGGGCGCTGACCCACATTATGTTCCTTGTGATTTTGACTGTTGCCCTCACGGTCGTTCCTGCAGGCAGATTCAGGCTGATGGAGAGTCTAGGCAGAGCTTCGGACCCAGGCAAAGGCTCCTCTGCTTGGAGTCCAGTCGGTACGGGGAGGCAGCCTCTGAGCCGGGCCCGGGCCACACTGGGCAGGAAACAAAAGCTCAGTTTGAGGGCACAGGGCCCAGGCTGAGGAAAAGCCCTGCTCAGAGCTGGAAGACGGGACCTGCAGTGCTGAGGGTCTGCCCAGGCGCTTGCTGGGATCCTCCTGGGGAGAAACCTGGAGGAGGCGGGCAAAGGGGAGGGCACTGCGAGGCTGCAGAAGGACCCGGAGAACAGTCCAGATTGACCGCCCACAAGCCTGCGCTCTGGAAGTGGAACCCTGCCTCCCAGGGCCCGGCAGCCCCTCCACTGGCCCTGGCTCTCTGCCCCTCCTGCTCCCAACGCTGGGCTCCTGCTGGCCTCCTGGGCCCTGGCTGAACACACACCTGGAGCCTGCCTGCTGGGGAGGGGCTGCCCCAGCTGGGCCAGAGGCCAGAAGCCAGCCAGCAGTCTCTCTCTCTCTCTCTCTCTCTCTCTCTCTCTCTCTCTGTGTGTGTGTGTGTGTGTGTGTGTGTGTGTGTGTGTGTGTGTGAGAGAGAGAGAGAGAGAGAGAGAGAGAGAGAGAGAGAGAGAGGAAGAGAGAGAGGAAGAGAGAGAGAGAGAGAAAGAGAAACTCACACAGATTAGAAAAACAAAGAGATTTCAAGAGGGACTCAAAGGGAGACAGAAAGTGAATCAATAACAAGGGAAAACAGAGAGAATAGAATGGAAGGAAGAAACACGGAGATAGACAGAAGCTGGGAGGCCTAGGAAGAGAATCTGAGGGAGAAAATGTGCCTCAAGAGAGAGACATTTAGAGGAGTGGTAAGAGAGGCGGAGAGAGGGAAAGACAGTAAGACAGGGAGAGGGAAGGAGGAAAAGCACAGAGACAAGAAAGAAAAAAAGAGATAAATGAGCCCACTACAGAGACTAAGACTCCCCCCCTGGAGGCAGGTGGCGAGAGCGAGCACGCTACCCCAGGGATAAGAGGCAAGTATCAGGGGTGGTGAGGGGCAGAGAGAAAGGCGAGAACCAGCACAGAGAGGAAAGTGGGGAGAGAAAATAGAAAAAGAGCCACACAGAGTTGGGGGAGGGACGAAGAGAAAGAGACACCTAGAGGCAGAAAAACACAGGCACCCACGGAGGAGGAAGGAGGCCTCTGGGGGAGGTAGAGAAACGGGGTGACAGGCAAAGAGGGAATGAGAAATGCCCTCACACACACCCACCGCTGCCCCACGCACATCTAGACAGAGATGGAGGGGGAGAGGCGCAGTTCAGACAGGCGGGGGGAAATGGATGCGGGAGATAGAAGAAAAAAGGGCGCAGATACCAAGACAGGAAAAAGAGATTAATATGCACAGGGCGAGAGTGGCGGCGAGAAAATCTGGAGATGAGGGAGCTGGAGCAAGCAGGCGCTGGCAGCCCGAGCACAGGAGCGGGGAGCTCACAGCCCTCTCCTCCCCCCACCCTCGCCTCCACCACCTCCTAACTTGGCTCACAGGAGCCCCCAAAGGAGAAGTTAATCCTCCCAGGTCCAGTGGCCCAGCCGCCCTCTGTCTTCTGCCCATGTGTCCTTCATGCAGAGGGGCTGGTGGAAGTCCGTCTGCACGGGGCCCGGGCTCTTCTCTTCCATCTGCACCTTGAACCAGTCGCACCGGCAGGAGAGACACCTGCCCAACATTTGCCCGCCAGGCCCAGGCCTCGGAGCCCCTGGATTCTCTCTGCTGCTTCTGAGTCCCAGAGACAGGAGGTGGGCACGACCCCCATCTCCTGAGCAAGCCTCTGCCGGTACCCACGATGGGAGTGATGTATCCCTGCCCAGGGAGCCTCGAGGGAGGTAGGCAGCCCCAGCCCCAATGCCCGACTGGCTGTGTGACTGTGGTTGATGAGTGACCTCTCTGGGCCTCAATGCCCACCTCTGTGAAATGGGACAGCGGTGCCTCCCTCTCACAAGTGCTCCTGCCCAGAGTAAGCAGATGGGAGACAATGACTGACTCCCCTCCTCTTCTGGGAGTAAAGGAAAAGCTGAGGCAAGTGTCCCATCCACTTTGCCCACACCGCATCCCCAGGGGGCCTGGCGTTCTCCAGGGCAACGAGCCTTCCAGATGCAGGGAGCTGAGGCTGAAAGCATGTAAAACCGCCCCCCTGCCATTATGGCCAGTTCCGCCTCTGCCATTGCTGTTGAATTCCTCTCGGGAGAACAAAGAGGGGAAAGACGGTGCTAACTTAATTTGCCAGGAAGAATAAAGATAGGACAGTGAGAGCACATGACGAAGCGCCGGGAACATCCTTCACATCCAATGCCCTACGCGGAACAGGATGGAGCCAGAACCATCTCCTTCTACTTTCTCCCTCGGAGAGGAAGGCTGGCTCCCTGGCCAGGCAGGGGGTGGGAGAGGGTTTGCACACAGGCCACTAAGATCCAGGGGAGGGAGGAGCAGAGGTCAGGGGTCCTCTGGTGCGTGGTCACCCAGGTAGGGGCGGGCTCTCAAGGAACCGGTTAATTACTGATCCTTTCACCAAACAGCCCCTGGGAGTGGCGGGCACAGGTGGAAGGTGTTGTTGGGTGGGAAAGGCTGGCCTGGAAGGGTGTGCTGGCCCCTCCCTGTCAGCCTTGAGCAGACACGGACACTGTGGCAATCAGTGGACAGGCGGTGGCCATCAGTGGGCAGCCGGTGGCAATCAGTGGGCAGCCGGTGGCAAGCCCAGCAGAGGACTGGGCAGCAGCACAGGAGGCCAGGGGGTCCCAGGGAGGGGAGAGGTGTTGGCACCTGGTGGTCGTGAATCCCAGAGGCCATTCTCCCCCAGGACCAGCTCTTGGGTGTGGAGTGAGCACATGGGACTGGCTGCAGCCTGCTCCAGGCACACTTCTCGGTGGCCCAGGCTGACGGGCTGACGGCCTGGATGTGCTGAGCCAAGAAGGGGACAATAACACCCCCCAAGGACTGCAGAGGGAGCCAGCGCCTGGTGGATGGATCCCTGGTAGACAGGCTCCCTCCTGGCCCCTGCCAGCCACACACACCAGGGCCATGGGCTGTGGTAGGAAGGCGTCTGGGACCCGTGCCTGCTTCACTGCCTCCTGGCAGGGTGAAGCTGGGCAGCCTCTCCCCTTCCCAGAGCCTCAGTTTCCTTATCAGCACAATGAGAACCCCCACAGCCCCTCCCTCCAAGTCCAGGTGAGGACCCAGTTAGATAATCCCCTTAGAGAGCCTGGCACCGGGGCTGGCACAGGAGAGGCGCTGGGTCAGAGGCAGCCGGTGTCACCGAGATGGGCTCTGCAGGGCCTTTTAGACAGGGGCACCCTGGCCCACAGGAGGGCTGTTATCCCCACACTAGCATTAGCTCCAGGGTCCTGCCAGAAGCTCGCGTGGAGCCCACCCTCTCCTGTCCTCTGCCGTCTGGTGTCTCTGCCCAGCATTGACGGGCGGTCTGGCCTGCGCTCAGTCTGCAGAAATGGGTTCTCCGGGCTCGTGAAACTGCCCATTTGCCTCGAGAATCCCCTGAAAGCACCATTCTCCTCCGCCTGCTGAACGACGGGGCCAGAGTCCCTCGCTCTTCCCTCTGCTTTTGTGAGCAAACAGCGGTAAGAGGCTCATCGGCAGCTATTTGTGAAAATGCAGCCCTTCCTCTTAAGCCACATTATGTTAAAATCAGAGTTTCCTCCCTGCTGGCTGATAACCTTCCCCTCGTTCTCTTCTTTGAAGTGAGAGCGTCTCTTGCGTGGACCATCCATTAGGGGAGATGAACCCGGAGAAGTCGTGAACTCCTGAGAAGACGTGGCTCTTTGAAATGTATCCATTTGCAGGGTGAGTGAGGGTGGGTCGAGCCTGGGCTGCTCACAGGGCAGGCTGAATGGTTCTGCGTTGAATGGATGGTAGGTCTGTCTGCGAGTACCCGCTCCTCCCTGGGGCCCAGACTTCTGTTTGCAGCTGGGACGCTCAAGGCAGTGGCGTGGGTCTCCCTGGGCCTGCCAGCCCTGCCCTGGCCCTGGGCAAGGTAGTCAGTGAGGTCAACAGTCCCACCTGGCCCCTCCCACCTGTACAGGTCGGGGCCGACAGGGGCGACAGGGGCTTCGTGCTGGATGCTGCTCCCTAATCCCCGCCTGCTTGAGCACAGACCCTTTCTGACCAATCCTGTCCTTAGGCTGTACTGAGAAGGGGACTTAGGCACTGGGTCTTGAGGAGTGAGTAAGAGCTCGCCAGGCTGACAGGGAGGGAGGGAAGCGCATTCCCACAGAGCGAGGGGACATGCGCAAAAGCAGGGACAGGCGCTTGTTGGGCTTGTACCTGGCGAATGTCCGTGCCTCTGTGTGGCTGGTATAGAGCTGAGGAGTCTGGGCTGTGATCCAGGGACGCTGTGGAGCCTGGGAAGGGCAAGCTGCAGGGGACAGGCTGAGGGCAGAGAGGTTGTCAGTGCACAGAGCTGGGGCACAAGGGGGCTTGGCAGGAGGACCAGCCTGGGGCCCAGTGGGGAGGATGGGCCCCAAATGAGCCTGGGAGAAACAGCCAGTTGACATGGAAATGTCTCAGCTGCAGAACAAGGCTTCTCCAACGCTCAGCTCACGTCAGGGACCCCCACCCCCACCCGCCCTTCCCAGGCGGACCTGCGCAGACCATGCCGTGCCACTCGGTGGCTATGGAGTTGGGGCTGGGACAGAGGGAAGGTCAGAGAGGGCATTGCCATGTGGAGGGCGTGAGGGCAGCCTTGAGGTTGGACCATTCTGTCAGCCCGAACCCACCCAGGGAAGCTGACGGGACTAGAGAAGAGCGTCCTCCCACCAGAAAGGCAAAGGGGAAACACATTTGTTTTCGTGACACATCTGTGTGCTTCAGGAGACCGGGCGATTGCTTTGCACCGGAAAGCCTCGCCTGGAAAATTCCACCTGCCTCCTCCAGACACGGAACAACAGAGGCAGCTCCACCCCAGGCTCCCGGTGCCTGCAATGCTGCCTTTGGAGCTCCGTTCCTGTGGCCCGAGGCTTTGTTCTCTGTTCCAATACAATTTCACAGAGGCATGTCTTCCACGCAGGCTTATTTTCATTAACGCAACCAATATTTATCGACTTCTAGGGAGCAGTCAGTACCTAGAGGCTGGGAATAGAGATTAATTAAGGCTTGGCCCTACCTTCAAGGAAGTGGCAGGCTCTGTGTGGAGGGGGTGGCGCTGGGGTCACGGTGCTGTGGGAGCCCCCTCAGAGCAGATTCATTCCACAGCTGCAAAAGGTTCCACAGTCCGAGATCGGGGCCTTTTTGAGAGTGAATTCTAAGCGCTGTGCCTTTCATTTCCTGGCTCCTCTTCCTAAAAACTTATTCAAAATCTGCCTCGTGTCATCCATCGCCCAGATGGCTGTCTAGGTGAAGTGAGAGAAAAAAAGTGAGAGGGGAGGAGCTGCTGCAGGCCCCGGGGAGGAGGCAGAGTGGGAACCAGGAGTGGAGGGAGGGGCAGGGAGAGACGCTGGGGTCCAGGGAAGATGCTGGGCATGGCCTCCCAGGATGGGACCTCAGGCATAGCTACTCCAGTGACAGTCACAGGGGTGAGCACCACCTGGGCAGCAGGTGCCAGAACTGTCTTTATTCCGCAGAGGAGGCGCTCAGAGAGGTGCAGACACCTGCCCAACGTCACACAGCTGGTCACAGGCAGACTCGAGTTCCAGCCCAGGGCTGTGGGACTCCAGAGCCCCGGATCCTAACCAGAATATCCCACAGCCGCTCCCAGAGTGTCAGCTGGCAGGGCCTTAGAGACAAGCGCCACGAAGGCGCTCAGGCCCTGGCCTCAGTTTCTCCATCTGCACGGTGAGGCAGCTGATGCTCAGTGCTTCTCCAGCCTGACTCCACCTCAGAATCTCCTGGGGGTTTCAGCAATGCTGAGGCCTGGGCCCCACCCAGGCTGTTTTTGAAGGATCTAGTTGTTTGTTTGTTTTTTGTTTTTTTAAGTCCCATCCCATTCGAGGACATTCTAACTCTCAGCCCACTTACAGGGGTCACCGTGCTGTCAAAGGGTCTGGAACCTTGCCCCCTCTCCTGGGAAATCTCAAGGTACTTACAGAACCCCTCACCCGGGACAGATGAAGAGATGGGACAGACTGCTGTTCCATCCGGGCAGCCTGAGGGAGGGCAGAGATGGCTTCCTCTGTGTCCCCTCACACCCGGGGGCTCTTCTGCCACCTCCTGCCTCCTCAGGGCAGTCACCCTCACCAAGGGACGGTGACGGCTGCCCTGGCTGCAGGTGGAGCGTCCCCCACCCTGTGCCAGCCTCCCCACTCTCTCCAAATGGGATGAAGAAGAAGGTGCGCCAACACAAGACACGTGCCAACCCAGCTCCCTCCTGCGGTCCTTCTCAGGCTCCGTGCCATGCTTTTCTAATTAGGAAATGAACCTCCCCCTCCCCCGCCACGCACACCACACACACACACACACACACACACACACACACTCCTCCGTTGCCTTTCCTCCCCTAAGGGCAAAGTGGACCTGCCAGAAAGAAGTTCACCCTCTGGATCCACAGGCCTCGAATCCAGACTCCGAGGAACAGACGTCCTGCCCGTGACCCTCCTGGTCCCCAGGGAAATGGCCCTCGTTCCTCCAGTGCCAGGCCCGGGGCCTCCCTGGACTAGGACTGTGGAACTGGACTGTGGTCAGAGCACAGGAACATGTTCTAGCCCTGGAAAGCTGTGGGATGAGGGAGTGAGGGGGGGAGGGGAAGGGGATGGACACAGCATAGGAAGCGTGGCTTCAGTCAGATCCATGTCTGTTCGTCCTGACTCGGCCTCCGGTCCAGGGTGTGGGAAGCCAGTGAGTCTGGGAAAATCACTGAGGCTGGGGGAGGGGACTCAAACCACCCCTGGGCACCTGATGATGCTGCTGGTGACAAGGACAGCAATGAGAATGGGTGCCAGGCGCTGTCCCAGCTCCACAGTCTTTATCCCCCCCATCCTCGCAACTGCCCAGCAGGAAGGCTCCATTAGAGGAGGGGCTGTCACTCACCCGTCCCCTCTGTGTATCCCTCTTGGCTCTGGAGGTGCCTGCAGCTCCTAGCAGCTCACACCATTTCACCTGCAGAATGTGAAACCGCCGTGCTCTGAGGGCGGCTTGGGAACAGCGATTTTCCCTCTTAAAGAAAGCGGGGGAGGCGGTGTCGGCAAGGACCGAGGCCCGCATCCTCCAGGCCAGCCTTGTCCGAGGTGCCCATCAGGGGTCACGTGGCCTGAGTGCACACCTGCTCAGGAAACTGAGGACAGCAGAGTGAAGGGGGGAGCCCTCAGCCTGAGCAGGCCTGGCTGTCCCCCTTTGCCCTTAGGGGAGGAAAGGCTACAATCTTGCAGCCCTGCTTCAAGGGGTGAGGAGTGAGGGGTGAGGAGTGAAGGGGGGCTGGGCATCTCAGCCTGGGCAGGGCTGGCTGTCCACCTACTTCAAGGGGTGAGGAGTGAGGGGTGAAGGGGGCGACTGGGCCCCTCAGCGGCTCTTCCTGAGATGAGAACTGTGTTCAGAACTTTCTCCCTACTCCTCAGTACACAGCAAGGAAGGCCAGGGCAGAGGAGAGTCCAGTCACGGACTCCTCGCCCCCATCCCCCCGCCCCCTGGTCCCACCGCACAGGTAGAAGCCAGGCCTTGCTGTCCCTCAAGCACAGTGCTTTCCACCTCAGCTGTGCTCGCCTAACACCTTCCCTCCTCTGGTGGGAGGCCTTGCCCAGGGACAAGGCCCCTGCCTGAGCCTCCTGGGGCCTCCTCTGCACCTGCATCCCCTCCACCTGGAAACTTTCTCCCTCTCTTTCTTACTGGCCTGCTCCTTTCTCACTCAGGTCCTGCTCAAGGTCTCCTTAATAGGATAATGCGCTATCTTGGAGGGCTGTCCTGAGGAGGTGGCCCTGGGGTAGATCAAAAGCCTGGGATCTAGTTGTTGGATGGGACTCAGGAGCTGGTGAAGGTAATTAAATCCTAAAATTCTGAGACTCTGACTTGAAACATTCTGGTTTTACTTTTATTAAGGGATCATTTTAAGGTTGTGGGGTCGGAGACTCCGGGATTTTAGAGACTGTGGAGTGCCAAGGCACCGGATTCTCACGTTACTGAGAAAAGGCCCATCAGAACTTTCCTTTGGCTGAGACAGGCATCCCTCAAACCCAGAGGGCGTGTAAACCGCCTCCCACCCCCAGTGCTATGAATGCAGTTCTTTGTGGCTTAGAGAATGCAATTTAGTCTGACTCCAGCGCCAAGCGCGGCCTTATCTGCATGTTCCAGTTTCCAGAATAAATGTTAGAAGACAAGTCTGCGGGAGATTTTCTGTGTGCACACGAATTAATCCTCCAGCAGGGCCTCCTCCAGACGCGGATGGTAATGCAGGCGCCATTCCCACAGTCCCTGCTGGGCAGTGGGCCTGCAGACACCAGTCCCTGTCTCTCTCGGGGTGGGGGTGGGGGGCAGTGAGAGGTCCTTTGAGAGCAGAGGCTTCAGGGAGGTGGGACAAGGCAGGAGAGAGTGTCCCCCAGTGGGTCTGGGCCATAGATGGCCCTTCTCCACGAGCATCTGGGCATCTCTGCCTGAACCCCTGAGTCTGGGCTCACAGGGGCTCCCACCACAGGGCAGACACTGCTCTGGGCTCTGTGTGGGCTCCAGAGTCAGACAGACAGGCAGACCTCAGCTTCCCGCTCCCAGTTCAGCCCTGTGACCTCGAAGAAGCCACTTCACCTCCTGAGATTCAGCTTCTTCTAAGGGACCGATGGTCCTAGCACCACCCACTTGACATTCTGAGGACCGGAGGGACCCACAGGTGTGGGGCACCCAAGGAGCATCAATCCCAGCCGATGCTCCCATGCCTGTGGGGCCAGGCAACCCTGAAGCACTTCACACAGGCTGCCTCCTCGCCCCGCCCAGTGGCATTATCCCACCACACAGACACTGAGCCTCAAACAGAGGCACAGGAGGGTTAAGGAACTTGCCCAACATTAGGCAGTTCGCTCTAAAAACCGTAAACATGGTTAAATACATTTAAGCTTTTCCAACAACTGCCTGAGCCTCCTGGGGCCTCCTCCCACCAGCAGCCAGCTCAGTCTCTGCTTAGTCAATATATATATATATATATATATATATATATATATATTTTTTTTTTTTTTTAAAGAACTATTAATAATGAGCAAATCCTTCATCACAATCTCCCTTTCAAGCTCTCCTCAGATGCCTCCTTGGACGTCCACATCGTCTGTCCCTGCGAGGACCCGGCTGATACACAAACACTCCTACTTCCACGTCCCTACCCCTCTGACCTCTCACTGCCCGGAAGTACTGCCGGCTCATTATCTGTGTCCCTCTCATTAGAACGTCCGCTCCATAGGAGGTGGGGTGCAGGGGGAGGGAGCTATTACATCATATGTCAGAGGAATTGACACAGCTCACACCATCGAACGTTGCGCTCACACTCTCACGGAAGTCCAGCCAAGTCTGAAATGACTTTTAAATGCCTTCGCGTGACATTTCCCAAACTGGATCCAGTGACACCCTTTCAGAGGTGTTAACAGTTGGCAACCTCATACCGACAGGCGATTTGGACCTGATTTTCCTCATTTCACTGGGAGCCTGAGACAATTTCAGCCCAGGCTGCCATGCCATCAGGTCCGAGTCTGTCCATGGACCCCAGTCAGGACTAGGAGACTCTCATTCACTGCTCCCTCTGGAGCCCTGGGAGGCCCCCAGCATGAGACAGTTACTCAACAGACTTAATTTCATCACCTCCACCAGGATCCACACCTCCTGCCCAAACTCGGCCCTCCCTTGTCTGTGCCAGGCTTGGGATTCTGGACCACCACCCAGGCCTGGGATCCGTGTGACCAAGGCGGAGTTGAGAGCATCAAATACAGGTCAGGAATTCAAGTCCTGGTCTCTGTTCTGTCATCAGCTCACAGTGTGACCTTGGACAGGTTGCCTCCCCACCCTGGCCTCAGTTTCCCCAGATGCTCCTGGTGTTCCTTCTACTTGGGATCCCTTCCTGTGAGTGGGGTAGAGCTATGCTCGCCTAGCACCCTCCCTACTCTGGTGGGGAGGTCTTGCCCCCTGACACAGCCCTAGTGGTAGTCCCCTGGGAGGTAAAAAGGGAGGAAACATGTCAGCCTATGCTACATAATTACACAAAGCCATCCCCGCACCACTTGATCTTATTTCACTCCAAACCCTACTCTTTGGGAAATCCTTCTGCTGATCACTAAGTGAGTAATAAACTTTGTTTCAGCCAAAACCGGTTTGGCTCAGTGGATAGAGCGTCAGCCTGCGGACTGAAAGGTCCAGGTTCAATTCTGGTCAAGGGCATGTATCTTGGTTTAGGGCACATCCCCAGTAGGGGGCGTGCAGGAGGTAGCTGATCAATGTCTCTCTCTCATCAATGTTTCTAACTCTTTATCCCTCTCCCTTCCTCTCTGTAAAAAATCAATACAAATACATTTTCTAAAAAATTTTAAAATAAATAAATAAACTTTGTTTCACATCCTTCAGTGCCTGTGTTGTCATTTGTCCAAGAGTCCTAAATTCCGGTGTGGGACCACCCAGTGCAGAGGGATGAGCACCTAAACAAAGCAGCACTTGACTCAATCTGAAGATTCACCTCTGGAGAGTTTAACCGTATGGAGTTGCCTCCCGTGAACACGATAGTTTTCTCCATTTATTTGGTGTTTCCTTTGAAGTTCCCTTTTCAACTTTCTAATTATCCCCCTGTTGGAGTAAATTATTTTCATATTCAGCTTCCCCTGTTTACATTATCATGTGGGCCCTGGCCAGGGAGCTCAGTTGGTTAGAGCATCATTTCAATACTCCACAGTTGTGGGTTCCATCATTAGTCAGAGCACGTACAGAAATCAAACGATGAATCCTATATAATAAAGAGCTAATATGCTAATTAGACCCAATAGCTGAATGACCTTCCGGATGTCCTTCCAGAGAAGCTGGGGCTGTGAAGACCGGCCTAGGCTGCGAGGGCCTTCGAGGGCCTGGGAAGGCCAGCTGAAACTCCGAGGGGCTGTGAGGGCCAAGCCCCTTGCACAAATGTCATGCACCGGGCCTCTAGTGTATAAATAAGTGGAACAACAAACCGGTGTTTCTCTCTCTCAGAAATCAGTAACAAAACAAAAATAACAAATTCCTGTGTGGATTGTCCTCTGATTGAACCCCAACTGATACAGGTCTCTCCCTCCCAGTGACACAGTGAGGAAAGAATGATAATGATATAACTGTATATACCACGAGGCTCGTGGAAATCAGCCAGCAAATACTTGCTATTCTGATTCTGAACTAGAAAATCTTTTTATTTATGCTGCAGTGTACTCAGTGGGCTTGAACTTCACTTATTTTCTGTTTGGTTTCGTTTTCTGACAGAGAAACCATTGAACCGCGGACATGAAGGACAGTGCGGTTTGGAATGGGTAATTTGCCTAAGTAGCCCATGGCCTTCTGGGAAGTAATGCACAAGGAAATGGACGCCTGTTCTCTGAGATTTGAAGGTCTGAAAACGCCTCAGGAAGGTCCAGGTCCCTCTGACCGAGGCTCAGGGCGTAGGGAAGGCAGCTGGTCCCCTGAAATGAGATCTCCATTTGGGGAGGAGGAGGAGGAAACCCAGGCTTGTCTGAGGCAACTCACAACTAAAAACAAAACAAAAAAACGCTGAGCTGAAACCAGTTTGGCTCAGTGGATAGAGCATCGGTCTGTCGACTGAAAGGTCCCACGTTCAATTCCGGTCAAAGACATGTACCTTGGTTGCGGGCACATCCCCAGTAGGGGGCATGCAAGAGGCAGCTGATTGATGTTTCTCTCTCATCGATGTTTCTAACTCTCTATCCCTCTCCCTTCCTCTCTGTAAAAAATCAATAAAATATGTCTTTTTAAAAAACCAACAACAACAACAAAAACACACTGAGAACGGTGAGTGTGTTGGGAAGGGGTTGGGAAGAAACACAAGGCCTTCCCCGCTCCACCATCACCCCATGCTGGTAACCTCGTGTGTTCTGAAAGGTGTCACCAGGGGGGACTGAAGGACAGTCCCAGGTGGGAGGCGGCTGGCAGGCTCTGCAGGGAGCACCGCGGGCAGGGCAGTCCTGCCCAGAAGGACTGTCGGCCAGGCGGTTGGGACCCACAGGCAGAGCTGGGCGTGGCAGACGGGGTTTGCCTCTTGCTCTAAACTGAGCACTTGAAGACTCCGAGAAGCTTGTTTCTCAGGGTCAGGACCGAAGACCTTTCTCCCAGACCCTAGTGCTGTCAGCCCCACAGGCTTCAGCCTCCGGCGATGGGACTCTCCACTCCTGCATTCTTCGTGCACCCCGTGCCGCTCGCTCTCTGTGGAAAAGTGACACACAGACCAGGAAGAGAGGGCCGTGGGAGGCGGCACCTGTGAAGGAAGGATCTGTTTTGCAGGCAGGAAGTGGATGACAAAGGGGGGCCGAGCTGGCAGGGCCAGAATGGCAAAACGGCTTGTAAGGGGATGTGGCAGCCCCATGGCTTAATGGGGGGGAGGTGCCAGGCGTGAGGACCTGAAGGCCAAACTCCTGCTTTCTCCTTCTCCCGGGACAGGGATGACCGTGCATCAGGAAGCCTGGAAGCGTCTCCCATAGGGGGGCCAGGAGCTGGTCTCGCCTTCTCTCCTCACAGGGCACATTTTCCAGACATGAAGGAGGCTCCCGGTGTGGGTGCTCTGAAATGCCTTCATCCTGTAGCTTCCACTGGCGATGGTGTATCTCTCCTATTGGTATTTCCCCCCTTTGCCTACCACCTTAAATGTCAAGTATCTCTCCTCTAGAAGAGCTAAAGGGATAAAGAGGATTAGGGGATTTTTTTTATCCCATTTAAAGATAACCTGGATCGAATGGAAATAAACAGAGCATTTGGAGGTTTCACCTCATTTCACTTCTCTCTCCTGCTCCTTCTTCCACCCTAACGGTGCCCTGGGAGCTGCTGGCAGGACGGGAAGGCTGAAGGGGGGAGGGGCGTGGTAATGTCTCCCCTAGGCCTGCCCTCCAGAAACCTAGTTCCCACGTTAACCCTGATCAGAAGGGACTTAGTGGGAAAGGCTCCGATTTTCTGGAAAAGGGAAGGGAGGGTCCTGGTGGGCAGAACATGGAGGCCCTTCCTCCTTGGAGGGAGATCCAGCAACAGCGCCTCTGGGGCCACAGGTAGGAACCCACCTGCAGGCCCTGTGGAGGCCCCAAGAAGACACACTGTGAATGAGCCCGCAGCGGGATGTTCAAAGAGCGACAGCAGCTCAGTGAGAACTTACTGACCTTTCACGCCCAGCTGCCAAGGCTGCTTAAATATTTAAAAGTCCAGTTCATCGCTCGAAAGGCCAGCGAGGGCTGCAGAGAGATGCCAGCCTTCTGGGACCGTCGTCACCCAGACTCTAAGTCTCTTGCACCAAATACACATTCTTAGTAGTACGTTTTATCTATTGATCACCTACTACGTGCCAGGCTTCTGCGGTAAACTTCACATACACAACATCGTTTTATCTCCACAATAACTCTGAGAAGCAGAGGCTATGTTAACAGTTTCATACATGTGCCAGGCCGGCCTGAGTCCACGCTACATGTTATACTGCCCAAGTCCATGCTACAGGTTATAGCCCCTGAGTCCATGCTACAGGTTACACCACCTGAGTCCATGCTACAGGTTATACCGCCTGAGTCCATGCTACA
>PVJN01031311.1:0-24961 GCA_004026805.1 Lasiurus borealis
GGAGGGAATGAACTCCCTATGGGACATTACCCTCCTACCTACCAGTGTACTTTTCTCATATCTTATTCCACTTACCTCAGAATTGATCTAATTCCCATCTCTGTCAAAGAATGATGGGCAGTTAGCCCTTAACTCCATCTAGTCCACTCCTGCCTTTTCAGAGATGGGGAAGAGCAAGCTCTGAAAAGCTAAGTTGTACGTCCAAGGTCACACCAGCAGCAGAGGATAGACTGGAACCCATTCATCATTAACAACCACCATCACTACCACTCACCTGCCATATAGCATTCTTCCTGCTGGCTGGCTATTGTCCTGGGTGCCATTTTTGTAGTCTCTTATCCTGATAAAATCTCTGCAAGGTGGGTGTCCTTACCTCTATTTTAATGCTGAAGACACTAAGGCTCTGATAGGTTATATAATTTTGCAAATCTACAAAGAAACAGAAACAAAATTTGAACCCAGCTCTATTTGGCTTCCAACCCTAGGTTATTTTCACCCCTGCAGATGTAGACTCAAGAAGTGTTTTTCTGATCTGTTATGGACATGCTTATAAAGCAGTTTCCCACAAATCCTTCCCTATTGGAGCCCCCAGGAAATCCATTTCAATGCCAACTTCATCTCCCCTTTGGTACAGGGAATGCTTCCTGAAAGAGCCTGCTCTCTCAGCAGCTGGTGATATTTGATTTGATTAACACCCTGGGATCTATCACCAGACTTAAAGATGATGCCTAATTAATTGCTTACGTTAAAGAGCTGGCACTTCCTGCATTTGATTAACACTTCTAGCCGCAATCATGTTTTCACTTCAGCGATAATATTTATGTGATTAGCAAATAGTCAATTCAAACTCTGATGTGGACCTGATCTGTGTGTGGAACCTCCCAAAGCAAATGTCCTTGGCAGGTGTAAAGAAATAGACTTTTTTTTTCACAGCAAGGGACACGAGAAAGATCTTCCACTGACATTTCAATGAAAAATCACGCAACAAATATTCATTGATCATTGACCTATTCTGTGTCAGTCATTACATTTCCAAGACCTCATGGGGGCTAAAAAGAAGTCACATTAGACATAACTTCTTTTTTTTTTTCTTTCTGTTTTTTTGGTCTAGAATCTAGATGCATAGATCAGAAAAAGACATTCTACATGTGGCATCTTAAGTATCAATGAGCATTTGCTAAGGTAGCCCAAGATTTTATCATACAAAAGGCAAGGCTATATGGCCTACAGTTAAGTAAGTTTGTGATGTTAAATGACTCCAGGATGCAAAAGAGGTGATGCCACAAGGCAACCCTATGCAATCTTTTTAATCAAGAACTTGGATGATACAGAAAAGCAAACTATTATCTTCTGTTAGCAAGAAGTTGGAGTGGATAAGGTAGAATTTTGGATGACACAATTTAACCGACTGAACAATGGGTTGAATTCTAACATCAGGAGATTCAGTAAAAACAAATACCATAGAGCCACTAGAACCAGCACTGCACAGGGAAGATGTGGCTTTGAGGGGAAGACTTGAGGATTAGCAACCAGCCACAAGCTTAACATGAAGCAAAAAAAGTGTGATGTATGGCCCAAGTCACTAATGCATGTTTGACTATTGTAAAATGCCAAGACCTGGCTAGTGAGAGCCCTGCTCTGACTCTTACTGTCCACCTACCCTTAGATACTGCATTCAGTTCAGTTGAAAGTAGGCAGACCATATATGATATTGGTCTACCAGGACTCTTCCTGGAATTAAAGGGTTTCGGGTGATGATTAAGCCTGGAAAATAAGCATAAAATAAGACTCCTTGGCAACCTGGATTGTATGTTACTCAGTTATAAGGGATACAGATAAATTGGAGATTATTCAGAAGATAAATTCAAGAATGGAAAGGCCTAAGCCGAGACCAATTTGGCTCAGTGGATGGAGCATTGGCCTGCGGACTGAAAGGTCCCAGGTTCAATTCCAGTCAGGGGCATGTACCTTGCTTGCGGGCACATCTCCAGTGTGGGGCGTGCAGGAGGCAGCTGATCGATGTCTCTCTCTCATTGATGTTTCTGACTTGCTATCCCTCTCCCTTCCTCTCTGTAAAAAATCAATAAAATATATGAAAAAAAAAAAAGAGTGGAAAGGCCTAAAAAAAAAAAAGATTTTGATAAATTTTTGAAGAAAGAGTTGTTTAGCTTGAGGAAGAGCACATGAGGTTTGAATAAAAGCTATTTTGAGTTATTGAAAGGAAAGCATAGAGAATTGGGATGGGACCTGTAGATCATGTATGGGTTTTGAGGAATTTTACTAGGAGGCATCCAGTATAGAGAACATGACTGCATCTTAAGGGAGCTCAAACCTGAGATGAGGGGAATGAATAGCCCTCCAACTAGGATAGACTTTTTGAAAGTCTACCTGGGTCATGTACCCACTTAGTTCTTTAAAAAAATTCTATTAAATTGGAATAATTCCTTCTTAATTAAAAAAAGCTGCTTTTTAAAAAAAATGTTATTATTGTTCTAATATACGCTGGTTCTGCCCTCTTTTTTTCAGAGAGAAGTTCCTTCATGGAAGTTAGACACCACAGGTCTATGATTCCCTGCATCCCATATATGGTTTTGTATGTGCTTACAATTTTTTATTAAACTTGATGTGGTGACATTGGTTAATCAGATTATATGGGTTTCAAACACAGAATTCTATAATACATCATTGAGATACTGCATTGTGTGCTTACCACCCAAAGTCAAATCTCCTTCTGTCATCATGCGTTTGACCCCCTTTATCCTTTACCTACAACCCACCTTTCCCTCTGGTAACCACCATACTATTGTCTGTGTCGGTCAGTTTTTGTTTGTCCATTTGTTGCTTTCAAGTTTATAGATAGGCCACATATGAGAAAAAAAATACATATGATTTTTTTTTTCATGGGACTATTTATAGTTGAGAATTTTCTTTAATATTTTCCTTTGTAAAAACCAACAAAAATACCATATCACACTAAATCTAAGACACCATCAGTGGTAAGATGCATTACTAATATCTAGCATTAAGAGAGAGAAAAATATGCCGCCAATAAAACTATACCCAAACTTCTCCGCATTTAAATTCCAATTCTTCTGGATCACTTTTCAACTCAGAATTGACATGTTGTTCCTATTTTTTCACACAATATTAGTGTCTGTTCCAGTCAGAGCATTGAGAATGTAGTATTTCTTTTAAAAAGCATTCCACTATATCTCTAAGCAGGAACATTTGATCTGAAGGCTTCCATGTTGTTACTTTTTTGTTGTAACCAACAAATGTCAACATTGGTTTTTGGACAATTAGGATTTTTATTCTTTCTTCAAATAGCCTTTATATCGTTTGCTTTAGGGACTGAAGTTGCCCAAGTATGCCACCATGAAGAATAACAACTTTGTTCTGCACAGACAATGACAAATGAATCCCACTTGGCTCTGGCCAACAGATGCCAGAGATGTTAAAATGTGAAATATGGATGTTGTAGAACTTATAAAATACAGTTACTCAATCTTCCTATCTGCCTCTTTGTCTTAGGTTATAGCCTTTACTTGATTTCCCCTACCTGCATCCCTAGCCGCTGGCTGGGATAACCTTCACTAGTTGGCCTTCACTTTCACTTGAGAGTCTCCACAAGTGTGTCCTTGGCTTGTACTTGTTTCTATTAGTATTAGACAATTAGTATTCCTAATCATCTCATTTCAGCTTGCTTCCTATTTTATGCCCACCAACTGGCAGAAAACAAAACGAAAATGAAAAGGTCAACCAAGATTTTGCATCTCTCCCTCTTTCACTCTTCTCATTAAGAAGAGCCATAGAGTTTTACCGTGCAGAGCAGTTCTGAGCTCTGGCTGTGAAGCAAAAGAATTCACTGAGATTTTTTAAAATGTAGATTCCAGTGGGCTATCCCAAGACCCACGGACTCACACTCTCATTTGGGAGTACAACTAGGGGGAAGTAGGCATTTGCATTTTTTGAGATTCGCACATTAATGTGGTATGTCATCTAGGTTATAAATCATTAAGAGCAGAAAGACATTAGGCACTTCCCAGGTCATGCAGGGACACCTTGATTGATATACACTAACACAAGTTTGAAATCAAGAGTGTGCAACAGAAAACAATTCATATGGATGGACCAAAATTTTATTCATTCAAACCATGATATTCACACCATCCTGTACTCAGGATGATCACACTAAGGGGTATGAAGCATGGTGAGAGCACAGACAGGAAAAGAAGATGAGAGTTTCTTTTCCCAACCTTCCAACAAGCCCAAATGCGCCTGGTCTGAGACCATGGGGAAGTCAATCTCAGGCAACCTCATCCTCCATTCTCCAGCCACCGCTTTCCAGGCCCATTGCAGACCTGAGATGCTCTGGGCATAACTCAGTTCCCTGATTGAGAGAGATGCTATAGCTTTGGAGTAGAAGGTTGTATTAATGGGGGCCTATCCTCAGAAAATAGACAAGTTCTTGCACCAAAGGTCTCGGAGTGGTTTTTAACGACTATTAGAGAGCCCTGACATTCTCTCCTAATCACCTCCATTTTTAGCAAAGGTTCTTATAAATTTTAGAAAGCATTAAGATCTCCCATCTTTTCTGGGTGCCAGTAGATAATTGATGATTCTACTGGTAGCTCTGGCCTTTTCATTGTGCCAGGAATTTAGAATGAAGTTTCCACACCAAAGCCCAGGCCATCTTTTACTCACCTCCTGGATCCAGGAACCTCTTGCTCATAATCAAGGAAGAATCTGAGACTCGTTGTCTCCAGCAAATTTCTTTTCCTTCCAGGCCTGAAGGAGAGGCTGGAAGCAAGAACACCAGAAGCACAAATCATTGTAGATCAGTGCTGATGGTGCATTAAATACTGATGCTGTGCTTTTTTTTCTTGCCACCCTGTATTGAGCACACACTATGCACCAGGCCCTCGATCTCCATTTTCATTTAATTCTCACCACAACCTGGGAAGTAGGCTTCATTGACCATCTTGTTTTACAGAGTGAAAACAGGATCCAGGTTAAGCAACAACAATCCCAAGGCCATACAACAAATAAAGGAAGGATCTGTCTCATGTTTCACGAGAATTTTAAATTCAATTTCATTCCATGACTAGGTATGGAGGCTTTATTACATACCAGGCACCGAAATACCTGCCAGCCTAGGGGGTATAAATCCATGGTAGGTGCTGGGAGAACACAAGATGAATGCTTCCAGGGTTCATACTCAGCAGCTACACTAACTTAACTGGCAATACAATGCATTTGATAATGGGCTTTGATAATGGGCTACAATGAATGTATGAATTGATAAAGGCACATGAGGATGGAGAAAATAAAAATAACTGAGATGTCTGGGAATAGGTGAAATCTGAATTATGCCTTGGAAAACAGAGAAGACATGAAAAGGTCCGAACTTTTTTTACTCAAAACACTTCTGATCTCAAAGGCGTGGTGCTCGCCTGCCCTCCACCAATTCTCTGACACCAGCTGAGTGTCCTACAACTCAGTTTCATTTTGGAACTCCACCTGGAAGTGGAGTCAGATCCCACAAGTTAAGGTCTTCATTCTACAAAACTGCCCCACTTCGGGTGCCAGTTGGAAGTTGTGGATCCTTTGTTACTGCTCTGGTGGCACTTTCTGGGCACAGAGGACTTGTACCAACATGCTTGCACCGTGCTGGTACTCTTACCACCCTGAGGCTGGCTCATATTCTCTGTACCTTAGACACCACTTAGCCATTTCTGTTCCAGGGCTTTGTAGCCTGCTTGGACAGAAGGGGGAAGTGATGGCAACCCAAGCCAGCTGGGGTTTCTGTATCCATCACCTTTCCCTCTGTGGAGCAGGGCACAGAGTCTCTTTCTTAGAGCAGAGACAGGCAACCAGGTTCTAAAAATGAGTCCTGCTGCTATCCCTCTACCCCTCACCTTCCCTTTGCTCCCCCTCAACCTCCCATTAACAACTATGAGCCCTTTCCTCCCCCAGATCATGCCCTCTCTCCACTCCCCGCCAGCACCTCTGAAAAACTTTATGTTCTATCAGAGGCTAGAAGCCTTCTTCAATTCTTCTTATAGTTTCTGTGCCAAATGCCTAGGGTCTTGACTTTTGATGATCAAAAGCTCATTTTTCCTGTTCTCTGGTGAAACTCGTTTTCCCCAGACACAATAAAAGATGCCTGAATGGGGCTGGGGGTAGAGGCAGAGCAACAGGAGCTACCCGAGTGGGAAAATCAGCTAATGTATTAAAAACATCCTTCTGCCAGTATTCTCACCTCTTCTTTAAATTTGAGTCCTCTCTTGAGCAAAAAGGGAATAGTTCACTTCGCATCCTCCTTCATGTTAAGAACTCTTTTCTGTTCTTGTGTCTCAGAAGAATTTCAGTTTCAGGTGATCTGCTCTCGACTGGGATGGAGGTTAAATTCCAGGGTGACCTTAATTCTTACAGATGATGAATCTCACATCTTGAAAGCTGCTTCAGTCAGAACTAACTGCTGACTCTTGGAGATTTTCTCAAGAAATGCAGTAAATATACTCTGTCCAGTATGGCTCAGTTGGTTGTACTGTTATCCTATGCATCCAAATGGTTGTTGGTTTGATTCTTGGTCAGGGCACATAGCTAGTGGTTATGGGTTTGATCCCCTATCAGGATGTGTACATGTGTACAAGAGGCAACTGATCAATGTTTCATCTCTCTCTCTCTCTCTCTCTCTCTCTCTCTCTCTCTCTCTCTCTCTCTCTGTCTCTCTCTTTCTCTCCTTCTCCTCCTCCTCTCTCTCCCAAATCAATAAAAACTTATCCTTGGGTTAGAATTTAAAGAAGAAAGAAAGAAAGAAAGAAAGAAAGAAAGAAAGAAAGAAAGAAAGAAAGAAAGAAAGAAAGGAAGGAAGGAAGGAAGGAATTAATTCAGCAGACAGTATCCCAAATGGCTAATCACCAAAGTGTGCAATAGTGTAGAAGTATAATAGATATATTTCTAATATATTGCCGTTATTTGTATGGCTGATGTGCCTACTGTGCACCTTTGGAAATTTTTAACACAAGATCCTCATATTGAGATTGTGTCCTTCATGAGCTTCACATGCCAGTAATCACCACTAGGAATTAAATGTTTCTCATATGGCTACCTGTCCATACACAGCTTGTGTCTTACCCTGTTTGTTCATTGAACTTTCTGTTCCTTCCTGCCCCTCATGACATGCCTTTGGTTAGATGTGGGGTCCTTTCTTTAGTTTCAGTCACTCTTTCTGTTTCATAGGACAATCTTTTGTATAAACGACAGGCCCTGAAATAGAAAAAAAAAAATTATCAGTTAAAAAAACACCATCAAAGCAAAAAATGCAGATGTTTGAGAAAAATAACTTGATTCTTTTCTCCACCAATTGTCCACTCCAAATGAGGACTTAGGGAGTTTCAGTTCTAAAACACAGCTGTGTATTATAAAAACTCCTCAGTGCAAGTCGATAGATCCCTGCAGGGCCTGCGTCCCACCAGATACCCATACAGGTAAGGGTCAGAGAAGTCTCTCCTCATTAAGCAGAACGAAATTTTTCTTGTTACAAATTAAGATCCTCCCCTGTGGCTGTGAATTTATCAGCAAACCTGCTCCCACTGGTCACTTTATAAATGATGATTGGGAACAATCAATCATTTCTTTTGGCTACAAAGGCAGCTCAAATTGGTTCAAAATGGCAGACTTCCGGCTAGAATGAACCTTGCCTGAACCAACGATAATATTTCTAGGGAAGAAGTGGAGGGGGCGGGGGGTAGTTGGCTAGGGTGGATCCACATTTCCAGGATCTGATGGAAAATATTCAGCAGCATGTGGCTTTACCACCTACATATATTCTTAAACATGCCCAGAAGGGAGATTAGCCTCAAATGTTCTAGTTCAAAATGTACTAGACTTTATGGAATCAATGACTTTATAAGGTATATAAGTGTATAATCACTGTTATGCCCTTGAAATTAATATACTATTGTCAATTGTAATTGAAAAATAATTTTAAACAGCTTTTGTTCATTTTAAAAATCTTTTTTTTTTATTTTTAGTAAAGATTTTTACTTTTTATTTTTAGAGGAAGAGGAAGGAAGAGGGAGAGGGGAAGAGAAACATTAATTGACTGCATCCTCATGCCTCCTTCTGGGGATCAAGCCTGAAACCAGGCATGTGCCCAGACTGGGAATTGAAATGGCAACCCTTTGGTGCATGGAATTTCGCCCAACCAACTGAACCATACCAGCCAGGGTTGTCTTTGTTCATTTCTACCCACCAAAAAAGTTGAACATCATTTAATATGTTGTTATTACTTAGTGAAAAATAGTACAAACACACAAAATCATTCAGAGAGTATGTGTATGCCTGACACCATACTCCCTCTGTTCCTCCTTCCTATCAGTGATGGAGGAAAATTCCTTCTATTTTAAGAATGCAAATTTAGGTCAGATGGCAAATAAATGCTAATATGATATAAATAATCAATTTGGTTTGGTTTTGCAACTCTGAAAACAATAAATAGCTCAAGCAGTGAGCATTTTAAACAAGATCTAGGAATACATTGATCTGATTTGGTGTTTTATTCATCACCTCCATTGCTCTCTTTGTTCTGGGCAAAATGCACAGGCAATTTCTCTCCCAATATCCTCCTCCCAAAATAAAGCACTTGCTTACAAACCATATTCCTCTCCTAACCAGACACCTTCTGCAAAGTACATACAGTCTGTTAAACTCGTGTTAAACATTTTTCAGTTCCTCTGAAGACTTCAATAAAACAATGAGTATTCATACTGCTCACCCAGCCTGCCTGCCTGAAAGTTATGTGAGGCAAAAATCATCCGCATGTAGAGTTAAACAATAAAATTTTCCAAGTATACACATGCTGTGAGAATCAATAAACTCTTCTCAAACCAGCAAATTGGCTTCAAGAATTCGGTTCACTGGTTACATCCAGCAGCCTGAATAAGAGACCCCCTCCTGGGTGAAAGGGACAGGGGTAATGAATTCTTGAAAAATGTGTTCTCATCAGAATTCCTATGCTTCTTACAGAATGGATGATGGTATTTGTAAAGCTCTTTGGAAAGAACCCTGGGTTTAATTTCAGCCAATCCTCTTTGTGGGAATTTTAACAAAAATGCTTCTGCAGAGCATTCTGAACTATCTCATTTCATTGCAATTGTTTAGAGAAACGGGTATTTTCTGGGTTTTAAACTGACTTTACAGCCAGAGTCTTCTTTTTTAAAAAATAAAACTGATACTCACTAGGAAGGGTTAGCCTAAGTCACTGGCTCTGAGAATACTTGTCAGAAAATCTGGTCACTGTAATAGCAGGATATGCATGTCTCTCGCTGCCAGGAAGTAGCCTGAATTGTCTTTTCCTCCCTTCTGGCCTTCGCATTCCCTGAGCGCCATCCACCCTTCTCTCCATGGACCACTGCCTATTGTCACCTCTACAAGCTGACGTCACTCCCCTGCTCTCAGAAGGATCTATACCCACCCTTCCGACTGTGGAACCTCCTTTGTTTCTTCTTCTTGGGATGGGACATTAATGCAGAAACTCTACCCAAAATACAGTCTAGTTGAAAGAAAAGACTTCCTCCAGCAGGGTGACTTGTGTCTTTTGCTTAAGGGCACACAGTTTCCAAAGGGACATACACCAACGGGAAGGGAAAGGAGCCTGCTCTAGCCAGTCATATCAACTGGCTTCTGTGCAACGTGTTCCTCTCGTGGTCCCCAAGGCTCACCTTTACTCCCCCTGCCCAGGCTCCTGCTCACCACAGAAATGGTAGACTAGAACTCGTCTCTCAGAGCATCTCCCTTCACAGAGCTCTGAGGTTGCTAGTCATCAGAAGCCTCTTTCCTGCCATATCCCCAGGGTCCCTCACAAAGCTCCCAGTAGATTTCAGAGCTTAAAATTACTGCTTTAGGAACACCGTGGGTTAAATAGGCATTTGTGGGCTGGCTTAGGAGTCCTACTCACATGAATTCTATTTTTTCTCCTGACAACCTTATATCCCTCTTGTAAAAAGACTTTTAGCATAATTAACAACATTGTTCATAAATAGTCTAGTGGCTAAGAGAAACTGTGAGTTAAACACAGCTAAATTTTATAAACCCAACTTTGAAAAAAGGGTGTGAAAGTTGGAATCTGATTTTTTTTTTTGGTTGGTTGGTTTGCTTTCTTTTTATTTCTTCTACCTTTCCACATACTTATTCAATAAACATTTCTTAATCTCCTGTTATGTATCCTGTTAGGGGCCAGGACTAGGTCAGAGATACCTTGCCCTTGTGGAGCTCACAGTCTTGTAGAATCAACAAGTGAACAGATAAGGAAGAAAACGAAGCACAAAACCACTACGATGGTGAATGGTAGAAAAGATGGGTACACAGTATTCTACTAGGAGTCACGATGTAGTCAGAGAAGCTAAGGAAAGCGGGGGAAGTGGCAGAAAAGATGGTTGCAGGAGAGAAAATGACATAGGCAAAGGCTCCCAGTAGAGGGAACCTGACAAGGCAAGGCCAGAAAGGAGGCCCAGGCAGATGGGGGTGGGGTTGCGATGAGGCTGGGCAGCTGGACAGTGCTGTACCTTATAAGGCTGTAGGGGAAAGAGCAAAAGGAAGTCTAACCTGGAAGGGGTGACAGGATCAACTGGGCTTTTTGAGCACTTTAGTCACAGTGGGGAGAAACATTCCTGGAAGAGTAGCTGTCAGGCCTGGCCATTGTGGCTCAGTGGTTGAATGTCTACCCATGAACCAGGAAGTCTTAGTTCCATGACCAGTCAGGGCTCATGCCTGGGTTGCAGGCTTAATCCCCAGTGGGGGTGTGCAGGAGGCAACCAATCAATGAATGATTCTTTTTCATCATTGGTATTTCTATCTCTCTCTCCCTCTCCCTCTGAAATCAATAAAAACATATATATATATATATATATATATATATATATATATATATATATATATATATATATAAAGAGTGGTTGTTAGTAGTCCACTTTCAGAGGTCACTGTGGGAGGCCTCGTGAGAAACACTGGCCACTTAGAGTGGATGGAGACAGACTCAAAAGATTGTCAGGTGAGAAAATAGGCAAGCTTTAGCAATGGGTTGGATAGAAGAGCCAAGGTTTAAGAAACATGGTGGAATGATTGTTAGGTTCCTGTTTTAGCTATTTGGTCCTTTGATTTATCATTGATTATTGTCGGTGGTTCCAAGGCACTTACAAATTTTTCTCTCTTCATGTTCCTGCTTCATCCTGAAGGAAAAGCTACATATCACTTCAAAACTAATGATGCAAAGAGCCACTCAGCATTATTTCAGCAATCTCCCCAAATCTACTTTTAACATACCATACTCCCAAGTGATTTTGGTTTATAATTTATAAATTTTAATTTATTTTATTGAAATGACAAACCTGGTATTTTGACATAGTGGTAAAAGATTTTTAGTTACAAATATTTAAAGCCAACCTAAACCAACTTTAACACAAAAGAGATTTTATTATAAGAACATAAGAGTGTGTCATAGAATGAAATGCAGAAATGCCACCAAGACTTAGAAATGGGCTTAGAAATCCTTTAGGGAGTTCTCTCCATACCCTGCCTGTTCTTTTCTGTAAAATGGCTTTAGTCTTTTATCTTGGAAATAGAGCTTTTTTCTTTTTTTTTCAATTCGCACTCCACAAGACAGCTCTGTAAAAGCTTCTGTGTTTATCTGTTCTGGGTTTAGCCAGAAAGATCGACCCTCAGTCCCTCAGGGTCTCAATTCCAGACCTCAAGGATGGGAACTTGGCCCTGCTCTGGTCAGGTATTTGACACTAGACAGTGAACTATGGTTGGGGTGGGTGTGAGAGTTCAGGGAATAAACAGCCAGCAGCAATTCCGAGTTCCCAGAGAAGGGAGAATTGTTATGATTTTGGCAGATACCCCATTTGGAGAAGGAGGGAAACAATAGCCCTTTTGCTTCAATAAACATGTGCTAAGCACTAGCCATGTTCCAGGGCCCAGCTAGGCTTGTAGATATAAAAATAAATGCGGCTAATTCTGCCCTCAAAGAGTACCCAGTACTGCCTGGGAACACCTCTATATGTGCTCACTTCCCTATAGTGCATGCCTAAAATATCACGGTCTATGACACAGAACCAGCATGTGAGATATTCATACTGTGCAGTCAACATTTAGCTCTACTTTTGGACCATGCCAAACACTGGCAGACAAAAGGACAAAGGTCCAAAGTTTTATTTGCAGTCATTGTCACATGCTAACAAATAAGCAAGATGAAATATATAATGCAGATGACTGGTACTTCTATCTACCGTCCTTCATCCATCTTCAAGGTGAAAAGGTTATCTGTCTACAGATAACTGGAAAACAATACTGATTGCAGACTATAACACGTCCATCAAGTGGCGATGTGGGCCCAGAGCACCAGAGTAGCAGCACAATAGATTCTAAGTCAAAGCTCTGGATTCTGGTCACACTAGTTGTGTGATCTTAGGAAGTCATGGGCCTCAGAGCCTCCCCTGTCAAGTGAGGAGAAGTAGTCATTAAAATAAATAAAAAATACGAAGGTATAAAATAAAGCACTGAGAAGGCAGTCCACACTGAAGCGTGGATTATGAGCAAAAGAAAGCATCCAGAGACCCCTAAGAACTGCTGAGAAGTTGGGAGGCTGAGTTGACAAGAGGAGCAGGTGTGGTCAGAGATAAGGCTGAAAACTCAGACAGGAGCCTGCCCCTGAAGACTTAGAAGGAACAAACGGACCAGATAAAAACAGGTCAGGCAGTAAAGACTCCTCCCAGACCTGTGGCTTGATTACAGGATGGATAACCTATAAGTTATAACCTTCCAATTTCCCCCAAAGTTCGACACACCTCTCTGCAGATTAAGCTGTGCTTAATCTTTTCTTTTCAAACAAAGTGGAAGAAAGCTATCTAGTTCTTAGAAACTTTTCCATCTACAGAAAGTTAGTATTATTTCCTTCCACTGCCTTATCTAGCACAATTTCCCTTCCATTTTATGCCTCTCAAGCCTTTCTTTTATATTTCCTTTTTATGATAAGTTTAAAGACAGGATAGCTGCCTCTCTAGACAGCTTTCATCTTCTCTTCAATTTCTCGTATTTTTTTTTCCTCTACCAGATTTTATTTTTGCATTTTCAAATTTCACTAAATCTCCATTCATTTGAATGAGGAATGCTGTCTATTTAAAATGTTATGGGCATTTTTAGCCTTATATAAGCCATAGGCATGCTAAATAGATAGTATTATCTTCGAGTTTCCTGTCGCTGTCTCAGTATGACCCAAAAGGCAGAACAGGTGCTATTAAGCTACTTTAAATTTAATAAGAAATTAAAACCTTATGAACAAAAAAACACTTTTTACTTTCAGAAGTTATTCCTTTTATTTCATACAAGCATTTTCAATGGTGGTAATTTTGAACCAAGAGGGTAAAAACTAGTTCTTGTGGGGCAAAAAGTCTTAGATAGCACCATGGTTTATGACTTTCCAAACCTAACCTTATCTGACTACATAAATTGATATCTGGCATATCTATGGTGTTAAAGTTTCATGGTGGGAAGAAGTTCTTAAGAAAAAAAATTTCTTAAAAAGCCATTTTTAGTGGGGAAATTATAAAATAAAAATGTTTGAGGAAAATGATTTACACAGCACATTATTTTCTACAAGAGTTAAATACAGTCTTTCATTTGATCTCCACAAAAACCAGGTGAATTGGGTACAATTAACCTCTTTTCCAGACAAGCAAATTGATGATCAGAGAAGTTACTTTCTAACTGTGTGACTTTAGTGGCAAATGGATTGCGTCCATCCATGACAGTCCAGCATAGCCATACCTGTACAGCAGGGTTTTTCAACCTCGGGACCATTGACATTTAAGGCAGGGTAATTCTGTTCTCTGCATTGGGGATATTGAGCAGCATTCCTGACCACTACCCAGCAGTGCTTCTCCCCAGTTGAGAAACCAAAACTGTTCCCCGACATTGCCAAATGTCTCTGGGGAACGGGGTGGGGGAGGTCACTCCTGGTTGAGAATCACTGATTTAAAACCTACCTCTACTGTTTTTAAAGTCATATATAGTGTCATGATAGCTAACAGTTACTGAGCATTTACTATCTACCAGGCACTTTCTATGTGGCAACTCATTTAAACCTCTCAACAACCTTATGGGGTTGATTCTAGCCTCATCGCCACTTTACAAATAAGGACGCAGGATTGTAGTGAATAAACTGGAAAGCTGGAGATATAGATGCTGTTGCATTTATATCACAAAGAAGGGCTTGGACTATTGACCCAAATATAATCATTTGGTCCATATAAAATAATTTACATCATGATTATGTCTAGTATGCTGACCTTGCATTTAAACCCACATTTGAGCACTGAATCACCATGCTCTACTTACTGTCTCAGAACCAAAATGCCCTCAGCTATTCTCCTAAATTCTATATTACTTCCCCTATGTTGTCCCATTTTACATACAGATGCCAGTTTCTTGTAGATGTTACTTTTTAATCTATTGATTCATTTACTCTTAATATGCACAAAATGAAATTCTAGTAAAAAGATGCCCAATATAAGAATGTACATGTTAATAAATGAATTTTTTAAATTATAACTATTCTAGAAGCCAAGTGCATGAATTTGTGCACTGGTGGGGTCCCACCAGCCCACCCCAATGGGGACCGATTGAGGGTGGGGCCAGCCAGGGCAAGGGGCCTTGGGCCCTTTGCAGTCCAGCCCCCTGCATCAGGGTTGGGGGGCTGTTCCAGGGTGGGGCTGGCCGGTGGGAGGGGCCATGGCATTTCAGTCTTTTCACCATTTGGTTGAATTGCATATTAAACTTGTATTATATAGGATGCTTAGTATGATCCCATTGTTGTAAAAGGTTATGTATATTGATTGTAGTCATATTCACATGCATACAGCCACACACACACACACACACACACACACACACACAAAATGGAAATGCAGAATAATCTTAACAGGATCTATCTATGGAAAGTAAGATAATGAACATTCCTAATATTTGTCTTTTTTGTTTACCTATATTTTCAACCTTTTCTATAATAAGTTCCTTTAAAAATTGCCCAAATAATAATTTTTTTAAAAAAGATGATTTGATCAGTTAGCTGAAAAAGAGATAGTATAGGAGAGGGAAAGCATTATATCACACAAGGTCCCTAAATTCAAATTGCTTATACACTGACAGATGAGAAATAGCAATGCGTCTCAAAACTCTGATTTCCCAATAAGACTGAATAATAACCATTTCCAATTTTTTCAAGAATAATTAAATTTAGAGAAAAGCGAAAGCTCTTGATTTTACATTCTCCTTAAATCTTGGATACCTGCCTCTGTTCGTAAGATAAAAAAAAAAAAGACAAAATATGAACAAATTAATATCAAATAAATATTTGGGGCAAAATTTAGATACATGAGCAGCTTAAAGTACTTTAAAATATTTTGTGAGCTTTTCCCATTTGACAACCGCATTGACTACCAGATTGAGTTTCTGGGTGGGCCCTGGCACATCTTTTTTTTTTTTTTTTTAATATATTTTATTGAGTTTTTACAGAGAGGAAGGGAGAGGGCTAGAGAGTTAGAAACATCGATGAGAGAGAAACATCAATCAGCTGCCTCTTGCACACCCCGCACTGGGTATGTGCCCACAACCAAGGTACATGCCCTTGACGGGAATCGAACCTAGGATCCTTCAGTCTGCAGGCCGATGCTCTATCCATTAAGCCAAACCAGTTTGGGCTTGACTCTTCTTTACAGGCTCCCTCACCTGGCATGTTGTGGGGAGCCCAAGATATTATCAATGGGCTTAATAATTAATGGGTGAGCACAATGAAAAGTGTTAAGTACTGTAAAAAGAATAAGGAAATTACTCAGGAGAAGTCAGAGGGAGAGACACCAGGCTGAGTTGGTGAATCAGATTGGCTAGTTATTCTTCCATTTCCCTTTTTTCTCCTGGGGACACAAAGTGAAACCTTTGACAGCATGGCTTGCATGTAGGGGTGGTAATCAGATTGATTTATAGTGAAGGGAATGCAAGCAGAAGGCAGGAAATGACTTGTAGACCGGACCCATAAAAACCACCAGCTGAGGGGAGAGTGCTGAGGATCTGGAAGTAGGTAGATACACAGGTTGGAAGAAGCCTGAGTCCTTGAAACAGTGCCTGAGAGAAAAATGCCCAACAGGGAACATTACGTTAGAATGTTTATGAGCAAAAAAAGAATGTATTACGTTCCGTTTTTTAGGGAGCTGCTCATTAGGCAGTTAGCTACCCTCATACTCTTGGTTCAATCTGAAATCATCCAAGTTTTTAGAACCAACCATGACACTAGCAGCTTTTTCAGATAAGCTGCTTCATAAAATCCCTGATGAATGCTGCTATCAATCTCATTTGCCCCTAGAGACAACGGCAGCACCTCCATTAGGAAAGATGTAGGTATGTGAATAAAACACCTAAGGTCACACGTGAACTAAGACATGTGGAATAAGAAAATTATCTTGAGCCAAGTGTGCTTAAAAAAGCCTGTCTTCATTTCCAGGTGACTTACAATACCACAAACAAAGGGCATGCCTGTTTTCACCATGCGCAGGAGATAAAAACGACCATCTGAAAAGAAGGCAAGAACAAAAACCTGTCTGTGAAAAAATCTGGACAGCGGTTACTCCACAGACCCAGGGTATTAATCTTGGGTCCTACCATATCCTATCCCATGTCATCCAATTTGCAATAAAGGTTATTGAGCACCCACTATGTGAGTCACTGTGCTTGTCACTGGAGATATATGATGAATGAGGCTGTTATACTCAGGAAACACCCCGCTCAGGAGACAAGTGTGTGCATAATCAGTTCTATACTGTAGAATAGCTAGTTCTCGTCTATTCAAATAGGGCATAGTGGGAACACCGAAGAGCAAATGTGGGCCTCTATTTGGGAGGATTTCACATGGGCAGTGATGCTTAAGTGTCCCAAGTCCACCCATGAAGTGGCAGCTTCTTTGTTTTTTCTCCAGTTATACATAAATGAACATCTTTGAGTGAATACTAGCTAATTATCCACATATAAAAATACCAAAAAATTTGGGAACCCCATTATCATCAAGAATTTCAGCACATAACTCCTATTTGTATGTGTTGGTAGTCAACATCTGCTAATACTTTATAAGTATTAGAAAAATGTAACAATGATTGCAATATTAAATTTAAAATAAAAATAAATTTGCCCCTGTAGTCAACAAATCTCTTAGAGCAGTGGTTCTCAACCTTTCTAATGCCACAACTCTTTAATACAGTTCCTCATGTTATGGTGACCCCCAACCATAAAATTATTTTTGTTGCTACTTCATAACTGTAATTTTGCTACTGTTAATGAATCATAATGTAAATATCTGTGTTTTCCGGTGGTCTTAGGCGACCCTGCTAGCGGTTCTCAACCGCTGCTGTAGAGCCTCTAAAAATGGTTCAAATTTTTGATCATTGCATGGTATTGCATAGCCCCAGTTGTAGAAGTTGTGGAAGAGCAGGGAGAAACTATTTCAGAGATCATGAATATAAGGAAGTGTTTAATTTTCCAGACAGTTTTACTCTGGGAGAGTATTAGTTTTCCAGGTATTTTTTTTAATCCAAAAACCTTTGGGAAATAGTAAAGGAAATAAATGCCTTCTACTTTAAGGTACTATAGAAAATATGGTTGTTTCTAAGCAGGAAACTTCACTTCCAGCTGTTGAACTTGGGGAAGCCATAAACTCCATCCATCCATAAAAATGAAGGGGCTCAAATGAATAATTATGCATTAAATCTCATATATATTATACATGATATATATGTATACATAATTTATTCTAAATTAATATTATTATTCAGCATTTGAAATAAGGTAGTTCAAGAATACCTTTAGAATGTTCTGCTTTCTTAGTAATAAGCAGTAGTGTTGACATTTCACAGGAAATCCAGGAATTAAATAACAGTTTGAAGAAATTCTGCAGCAGTGCCCCCTGAAGCTCATTTATAAAATACATTTTACATGCTCACAAACAGTATAAATATATTTAAAAAATTAAGAATAATGCAGCCCTTTAAAATGTATATGTCACCTACCTATCATATGGGAAAGCAGATTATAAATGTGCAGATGTAAAATGATTTCAGATAACATTTTCCCACACAAATATTTTTAGATAGAGAAAAAATAGGATTTCTACTCAGAGTATTTATTTTAAAAGATAGAAATCATCAATAGAAGAAAATGCATATTATAAAATGAAACATGGTGGAATAGAAGGAGGCGTCTGGAGCTTTGTCGCTGGGCAGAGGGAGAGAGAGCAGCTGAGAGTCGCATTGGGAGTGTCTGTTGGCAAGTTAAGAGTCAGTTATCCTCCAGGAGAAGGTGGGGGACTGCTGGATGGGGCTCTCCTGGCCAGGCAGCCCCACTGCCACGGAGTTTTTGTCTGCCGGAGCCACCAGCAAGAATGCGGAGACCACGCCATCTTACAGAGAGAGGTGGATGTCTGCAATGCTCTGAAAGCTGCAGCTGAATCACTCACCAAACAGCCGGGGACCCAGAACCCTGCTCTCCAATCGGCACAGACACGTGACGGACTCAGAGGAGATCCACACGGCACACGGAAAGGTCAGATTTCACCTGGGATAAGGTGAGCTCTCCTGTCCCGCAGAACAGAGAAGTACACACTGTGGGAACTGGGCTGCGGGAAAGCTGCTTCTGGAGAGGTCCATGGAGGTGGGGCAGGGCGTGATCCCTAAGTGGGGAAGCAAACTCTCAGAGATGTTGACAGAGGGGAGCTCTAGAAAACAACTCATTTTGATCTGAGGCAAAAGGACAGCCTGGGAGTTATTACACTGTCCCAGCTGCAAAATCCCCACAAACCTGTTTTAAGAACCACAGAGTAGCAAGATCTGAGCACAGCCTAGAGAGGTCCTGTGCTTTGTCTCAGAGGTCAATTTCAAAACACTGCCACCCAGTGGATGACGCACAAATTGACTCTCGCTTAACCACAAAAGAATAAGAGATAAGAACTCAGCAGTGGAACACAGGGAACTGCAATACCCTCCCTATGGGAAATAGGAGTGCCAAGCAGAACAATAGTGGAAGTGAATGACCATTCTATTTTTTTTTTCTTTTTCTTTTTTTAAATTTTTTATTTTATTTTTATTTTTCATTTTTGCATATTTTAATTAAAAAACTATTTTTTTCTTTCCTCCTTAATTGATTTTACCTTTTTAATTATTACATTTTTGTTTTCAACTAGTATCATTACTACTACTATTTTACCTTTTTGGGGAAAAAAAGTGTCATTTTGTTTTCTCTTTATTTTACTTCAGGATTAGAGTTCTACATTCTATTTTCATCTTTCCTTTATCATAATTTTCCTCCATCTCAAGTCTACCTTTATGCTGCCAACACTTGCCTCCTAACTTTCCCCATTTTGTAGTCTTGTTTCTCTTTCCCTTTTCCAACTTTAGATTCTCCCTATTCTTTCTCTTTACCTGGTTAAAATTTCACCCCACTTATATATCTAATTTCAAATCCCCTACTACAAGTTCATACAAACCTCTCTCTTCTTTTTTTCACTATCTAAAAATTTGTTTTTCTCTATGCCCTTTTGTTGCTATTTGTCTGAACAGTGATTATATCGATTTTTTGTACTTTTTATGAGAATGTTTTAGCTTATTCTACTTGTTTTATTTTGCTTTTTGTTTACTTTGTTTTGATTTGTTTTTTACCTCTCTTTTCACTTGCCTCCCTCAATACCAGTTGTTATTTGTAGTTTGTATTAATCTCCAGGTACTGGTTGCTAGCCTTTGTTGGGATTAGTGACTGTTCTATTGGAGTTTTCTCCTGACATCTATATTTTGTCCCCTTTTCTCTCTTATCCTCTTTCTTGACTCTCCTTTTTTTTGCTTTCTCTTTTCTTCTTCTTCTCCTTTTTATTTATTTTATTTTATTTTATTTTTTTGTTCATTTATTTATTTATTTTTCTCCCTCTCCCAATTTGATTTTGGCACTTCTTTCCTTTCTTTTTTCCTAATTTTCCTCTTCTTCTTTCTCTACTTACCCCTAATTTGTCTTTCAATGGTGGTCACCTTATTTGTGATTATTAACATCATGAATATATTTCTGTTCAGTGCCTTGTGTGCTGTACTGGGTCGTGTTGTAGTTTGTGCCTTTGAATCAATGTAGGAGAGAGAACTACATAACCAGACACACGGAGAAGAAAGACCATGGGCAGAAGAAGAAACAGCCCGCATACGACAGAAAGGCAGGTTTCACCAGAAAACGAAGTAAACGAAATAGAAGCAGAAATAAGCCTGCCAGAGAAAGAGTTCAGAGAAATGATCATAAGGTGGATGAAAAGAATGGAAGACAAATTTGACAATTATAGTAACAGCCAAGAGGAAATGAAGAAGAAGCAAGAAAAAATAAAAAATGACATCACTGCTTTAAAGATCTCAATAGAAAGCATCAAAAGTAGACTAGAAGAAGCAGAGGACCGCATCAGTGAGCTAGAAGACACAGTAGGAAAAAATACCCAAGTATAGCAGCTTCTAGGAAAAAAAATTAAAAAGCAAGAGGAGAGCCTAAGGGAACTTTGGGATAACACGAAAAAAAAACAACATCCGCATAATTGGGGTTCCAGAAAGAATGAAAACTGAGCAAGAATTAGAGAACCTGTTTGACGAAATAATGACAGAAAATTTCCACAATATAGGAAAGAAAAAACCCACACAAATCCAAGAAGCTCACAGAGTCCCAAGCAAAAGAACCCCACAAAACCGACGCCAAGGCACATTAAAAATAAATTGGCAAACACCAATGACAAAGTAAGAATCTTAAAAGCGGCCAGAGAGAAACAGAAACTTACCTATAAAGGAACCCCCATAAGACTAGCTACTGATTTTTCAACAGAAACTCATCAGGCCAGAAGGGAATGGAATTAAATATACAAAGTCATGCAAAGGAAGGGTCTGAATCCAAGAATACTGTACCTTGCGAGGCTTTCAATCAAAACTGAAGGTGAAATCAGAAGCTTCACAGACAAAAAGGGACTAAGGGAATATATTACCACCAAACCAGAAATCAAAGAAATGTTAAAGGGTCTGCTGTAATAAAAAGAAATAGGAAGCAAGGAGGGAACTCTGGGGTAAAGACTAAAAAATGGCAACAGATAAGTACCTATCAATAATAACTTTAAATGTAAATGGATTAAATGCTCTAATCAAGAGACATAAGGTAACCGATTGGATAAGAAAACATGATCCATATATCTGCTGTCTACAAGAAATCCACCTCAGGAAAAGAGATGCACATAGATTGAGGGTGAAAGGACAGAAGATGGTATTTCAGGCAAGTGGAAATGAAAAAAAAAGCTGGGGTTGCAATACTTATATCTGACAAATTAGATGTCAAAGTGAAGGACATAATAAGAGATAAAGAAGGCCACTTCATAATACTAAAGGGAACAATCCAACAAGAAGAAATAACTCTGGTAAACATATATGCACCCAATATAAGAGCACCTAAATACATAAAAAAACTCCTGGAGGATATTAAGGGAGAGATTGGTAGCAATACAATCATAGTAGGAGACTTTAATACTGCATTATCACCATTGGACAAATCCTCTAAAAAAAAAATCAGCAAAGAAACATCAATCCCAAATGACTGACTAGACCAGATGGAATTAATTGACATCTTCAGAACATTTCGCCCCAAGCCACAGAATATACATTCTTCTCGAATGCACATGGGTCATTTTCAAAGATAGATCATATGTTGGGTCATAAGAAAAGTCGCTTCAAATTCAAGAAGATAGAAATCATATCAAGCATTTTCTCAGACCATAGTGGCATAAAACTGGAAATCAACTATAATAAAAACAATATAAAGAAATCAAACACATGGAGACTAAACAGCATGCTATTAAACAACGACTGGGTAACCAGAGAGATCAAGGAAGAAATAAAAAACATCATGGCAACAAATGACAATGACAACACAACAATACAAAATTTATGGGACACAGTGAAAGCAGTCTTGAGAAGGAAGTTCATAGCCCTAAAAGCCTACTGCAAAAAAACAGGAAACAATGGTAATAAATTACCTATCCCTACAACTCAAAGAGCTAGAACGAGAGCAAGAAGAAAAGGCCAGTGTACTCAGAAGGAAATAGTGAACATCAGAGTGGAGATAAACAACATGGAGAACAAAGAAACAATTCAAAAGATCAACAAAACTAAGAGCTGGTTCTTTGAAAGGATAAACAAGATTGATGGACCTCTAGCCAGGTTCACCAACAAGCAAAGAGAGAAGACCCAAATAAACAAAATCAGAAATGAAAGAGGAAAAATAACAACAAACCCTGTGGAAATACAAAGGATTGTTAAAAAATACTATGAACAACTCTATTCCAACAAATTGGACAACCTGCAAGACATGAACATATTCCTAGAAAAATATAACCTTCCAAAACTCAATCAGCAAGAATCTAAACCTCTCAATAGTCCAATAACTATGGAAGAAATTGAAGCAGTCATCAAAAAGCTTCCAGCAAACAAAAGCCTGGGACCAGATGGCTACACAGGAGAGTTTTACCAAATTTTCAAGGAAGAATTAAAACCTATCCTCCTCAGACTATTCGAAAACATCCAAGAAGAAGGAACACCTCCAAACACCTTCTATGAAGCCAGCATCACCCTAATACCAAAACCAGTTAAAGACAACACAATGAAAGAGAATTATAGGCCAATATCTCTCATGAACATAGATGCCAAAATCCTCAACAAAATTCTAGCAAATCGGATCCAGAAGTACATCAGAAAGATCATACACCATGACCAAGCAGGATTCATCCCAGGAATGCAGGGATGGTTCAATATCCGCAAATCAATAAACATGATACATAACATAAACAAATTGAGAGATAAAAATCATATAGTCATGTCAATTGATGCAGAAAAAGCATTTGACAAAATCCAACACCCTTTCTTGATAAAAACTCTCAGCAAAGTGGGAATAGAAGGATCATGCCTCAACATCATAAAAGCCATATATGATAAACCAACAGCTTACATCATACTCAATGGGCAAAAACTAAAACCATTTCCCCTAAGAACAGGAACAAGACAGGGATGCCCACTCTCACCTCTCCTGTTCGACATAGTACTGGAAGTATTAGCCATTGCAATTAGACCAGAAGAAGAAATAAAAGGCATCCAAATTGGAAAAGAAGAGGTAAAGTTGTCCTTATTTGCAGATGACATGATACTGTACATAAAAAAACTGAAGGACTCCATCCCAAAACTAATTGACTTAATAAATGAATTTGGCAACGTAGCAGGATACAAAATTAATGCCAAGAAATCGGTGGAATTTCTATACACTAATAGTGAAATTACAGAAAGAAAGTCTCAAAAAGCAATCCCATTTACCATAGCACCAAAAAAATTAAGATACCTAGGAATAAACCTAACTAAAGAGGTAAATGACCTATATGTAGAAAACTACAGGACACTGAAAAAAGAGATAGAGGAAGATGTTAACAGATGGAAGAGCTTACCATGCTCATGGATTGGAAGAATCAACATCATTAAAATGTCCATACTACTCAAAGCAATTTATAGATTCAATGCACTATCCATTAAATTACCAATGACATATTTCACAGACCTAGAAAGAATTCTTCATAGATTCATCTGGAACAAAAAAAGACCACGAATAGCCAGAGCAATTCTGAGAGAAGAATAAAGTAGGTGGGATCTCAATACCAGATTTCAAGCTATATTACAAAGCAACTGTTCTCAAAACAGCCTGGTACTGGCACAAGAACAGACACATAGACCAATGGAATAGAATAGAGAACCCAGATATCCACCCAAACCACTATGCTCAACTAATATTTGACAAAGGAGGCATGAACACTCAATGGAGCCAAGATAGCCTCTTCAATAAATGGTGTTGGGAAAATGGGACAGATACATGAAAAAAAATGAAACTGGACCACCAACTTACACCAAATACAAAAATAAACTCAAAATGGATACAGGACTTAAATATTAGAAGGGAAACCATAAAAATACTAGAGGAATCCACGGGCAGCACAATCTCAGACATATGCCGAAAGAACTTCTTCACTGATACTGCTCCAAAGGCAATGGAAGCTAAAGAAAAAGTAAACAAATGGGACTACATCAAAATAAAAAGCTTTTGCACAGCAAAAGAAACCATCAACAAAACAACAAGAAAGACTACTGTATGAGAGAACATATTTGCAAATGTTATCACTGATAAAGGTTTAATCTCCAACATCTATAGCCAACTTATACAACTTAATAAAAGGAAGATAAATGATCCAATAAAAAAATGGGCAACGGATTTAAATAGAACCTTTTCAAAAGACGACAGAAGGAAGGCCAAGAGACACATAAAAACATGTTCAAAGTCACTAATTATCCGAGAGATGCAAATCAAAACGACAATGCAATACCATCTTACACCTGTCAGAATGGCAATCATCAACAAATCAACAAACCACAAGTGTTGGTGAGGATGCGGAGAAAAAAGAACCCTTGTGCACTGTTGGTGGGAATGCAGACTGGTGCAGCCACTGTGGAGAACAGTATGGAGTTTCTGCAAAAAACTAAAAATGGATCTCCCATTTGATCCTGTAATCCCACTCTTAGGAATTTATCCTAAGAAATCACAAACACCAATCAGAAAGGATTTATGCACCCCCTATGTTCATAGCAGCACAATTTACAATAGCTACAATTTGGAAACAGCCTAGGTGCCCGTCAGCAGATGAGTGGATCAGAAAACTGTGGTACATCTACACAATGGAATTCTATGCTGCCATTAAAAAGAAGGAACTCTTACCATTTGCAGCAACCTGGATGGAACTGGAGAGCCTTATGCTTAGTGAAATAAGCCA
>PVJN01031312.1:0-25084 GCA_004026805.1 Lasiurus borealis
CCAGCAGCCCAAACCCGAACAGAGACCACAGCCGGGACATGCAGCTCGCGGGGCGCGCCCTCGGCCCGGCCCGCCGCCAGGGCGCATGCGCAGCGCTATGTCCCGCCCCCCCCCCCCGAGAGGCCGGGGCGGGGCCACTCGCCGGAAGCGCCTGAGGGCTGCCGCTCGCTGGGCTGCGCGCCTAATTCAAGTTTAACGCCGGGGTAAGTCAGGGCTCCTGCCCTACTACTAAGTGGATTTGGACACTCCAGGTTTCAGTTTCCTGCCTATAACATGGAGAAAGGTACATTCATCTCATGGGGCGGTAATGCATGCAAAGCGTCTGCTGGAGCGGGTACGTGGGACTCCATAATTATTAAGCTGGTGTCCTCATGTAGCTGCTACTAAGCGTTTTATAAAACTTCGGGCCCTCTCCTCACATCAGCTCCCCCTAACTCTGTTTACCAGGATAGTGCAATGTATTTCCTAATCATACGGAATACTTAACCTCTTTATCACAAGAATAGCAGTACATGCCGAGACCGGTGTGGCTCAGTGGATAGAGCATCGGCCTGCGGACTGAAAGGTCCCAGGTTCGATTCCGGTCGGGGGCATGTACCTTGCTTGCGGGCACATCTCCACTGTGGGGTGTGCAGGAGGCGGCTGATCGATGTCTCTCTCTCATCGATGTTTCTGGCTCTCTATTCCTCTCCCTTCCTCTCTGTGAAAAATCAATAAAATATATTAAAAAAAAAAAAAAGAATAGCAGTACAAAGTAGGATGAGTATGCCATTGTCCAAAATGCTGAAACCATGGACTCCAGGTCAGGATACTATTTCAAGAAAAACCTGGAGAGGAAAACTAAGTATCTTACCCAAGAACTTTTTAAAAAATATATATATTTTGTTGATTTTTTTTTTTTACAGAGAGGAAGGGAGAGGGACAGAGAGCTAGAAACATCCATGAGAGAGAGACATCGATCAGCCGCCTCCTGCACACCCCCCACTGGGGATGTGCCCGCAACCAAGATACATGCCCTTGACCGGAATCGAACCTGGGATCCTTCAGTCTGCAGGCCGACGCTCTATCCACTGAGCCAAACCAGTTTCGGCCCAATAAGTTTTTTTTTAAATATTTTTTTTGCCAAAACCGGTTTGGCTCAGTGGATAAGAGCGTGGGTCTGCGGACTGAAGGGTCCCAGGTTCGATTCCGGTCAAGGGCATGTATCTTGGTTGCGGGCACATCCCCAGTGGGGAGTGTGCAGGAGGCGGCTGATCGACGTCTCTCTCTTATCTATGTTTCTAGCTCTCTATCCCTCTCTTAAAAAATAATAAAATATATTTTAAAAATAATTATATATTTTATTGATTTTTTACAGAGAGGAAGGGAGTGGGATAGAGAGTTAGAAACATCGATGAGAGCAAAACATCAACCAGCTGCCTCCTGCACACCCCGGGATGTGCCTGCAACCAAGGTACGTGCCCTTGACCGGAATCAAACCCGGGAACCTTCAGTTCGCAGGCCAACGATCTATCCACTGAGCCAAACTGGTTAGGACTACCCAAGAACATTTAAGAATGTAAATACACCTTTGCATGGTTAAGGAAGAAGTTTGTGGGATAACAAATTACCATTAAGGCACTAAGATAATTAGGTTGGAATGAAGGTCATTTTTAAGCTAGATTTATTCTTTTCTGTATCATGAAATGTCTCCTGACTAGTTCATTGTGAATAACAATAACCCCTCCACCTTTTAACTTCTCTTCTGATAATCTTTTTTACTTATGAGGTTTATCATCTTGTATGGGATGTACCCTTGGTCTCCAGCTATGCTTGTTTTTACATGTTTGTGGTGGGAAATTGAATTTACCAGACTGTGGTGGTGGTGGAAAACTTTTTGTAAAGCTGTGTTTATGGTTGGAAGTTGGGTTTACAGTATACATTACAATTAGATAATCTTGCCCAAGGCCTCATTAACTTTGTAACTTTACCAGAATATAAATAGCTTTACTTTTATGCCTGTTTGATAAATTAACTTGGTGATTCTGAAAATTCATTTCTAAAACACACTGTGGCCGAGACCAGTTTGGCTCAGTGGATAGAGCATCTGCCTGCGGACTGAAGGGTCCCAGGTTCGGTTCCAGTCAGGGGCATATGCCTTGGTTGTGGGCATATCCCCAGTAGGGGGCGTGCACGAGGCAGCTGATTGATGTCTCTCTCTCATCGATGTTTCTAACTCTATTCCTCTCCCTTTCTGTAAAAAATCAATAAAATATATTTAAAAAATAAATAAAACACACTGTGAAGCATTTTTCTTGGACAGAGATAACATTTTGAATACTTACTAGTATATATGCCAAATGAATAACATGAATCATCTTATTTCATCTTCACAACAACCCTGCTATTATTCCCATTTTACAGAAGAGAAAACTGAGACCCCAAGATGTTGAATGACATGCCCAATAATACAGTGATAGCTGTCAGTGGAGCTAGGATTCAAGCAGCTTGACCTAGAGTCTGCAGTAGTATTAAGCACCATTCTATACTGAACTGACTCCCAAATGCACATGTATATAACTAAAGTCTTGTCACTGCTGATTTCATTTTGATGAGATGTAACTATAAAATAATGACACAAAGTATCCCTTCCCAACACACACACACACACATACAAACACACACACACACACACACACACACACACACACACACACAGAATTTACCAAACAACCAAATGACAGCTGTCCCCAGGAAGGCAGTGCCCAAGACCTAGTCTACTTTGTTGCTGTTCCTCACTTTTGGAGTTTTCTTTGGGAAATACCTTCACAGTCAATTTAGAAAGGACACATGGCTTGACCACCTACTGAATGTCAGATGCTTTATATAGATTATCTAATTTGATCCTGTCAATCCTATGATATATTTTCCTCCTCATGTTATAGATAAGGAAAATGAATGGCAGAGAGAAGTCAAATAATTTTTCTAAAATAGTACAGCTATTAAGTGGTAGAGCCAGCGATGGTTAATGCTGAATTGGCAATACTCCAGACACTGCTACTTATCTCTCAAAATCCATTCTTTTTCCTTTGATAATGGAATCCCTGTAATCTATCTGGCCACATGGATGCCCATCTAACACTGCATTTTCCAGTCTTCCTGGCAGCGGCTAACCATACACATGTAACTAAACTCTGACCAAGGAGATTTGAGCAGAAGTGATATATGTAACTGATAGGTCATAAACTTAAAAAAAAAATGTTTTCTTCCACCTTCTGGCTAGAAGGAGGGTGTTATACTGGAGCTGGAGCAATCTTTAGACTATGAGATGTAAATCTCAGGTCGAGGATGACAGAGTATCCTGCTGACCTCCCTAAGCTTCACAGAACACTATATTAGCTCTGGGCTACTGATATGAGACGGGAATTGAGTTCTCTCTGGATAAAGGCACTGTTATGTTGGCTTTTGTTATGTAATTGGTGAAACTGCATTCTAATCAAGACAAAAGAATATACTCCATTTGCATTAGGAAGGTTAACAGATGTATCCCAGGCACCTACTTCTATGCCTAGCACATACTCTATAAATATATATTTTTAAATTTTTAAATACATTTTTATTGATTTAGAGAGAGAGAGTAAGAGAGAGGGATAGTGAAACATCTCTGAGAACCATCATTAGCTATCTCCTGCACGTCCCCTACTGGCCATCTAGCCCATCGTCCCATGCACTGAGAGGATGCAGATTTGATTCCTAGTCACACTCTTGGCTCAGCAATTTATATAATATTTAATTAAATTACAAATTACAGTAACACATACAACCAGCATAAATATATGTCAAGTAAACAATGGCTTAACTCGGGGAGTGGAACTGCCCAGCATTACAGAAGAAGGGACTCACTACCTAGGTTAGGATCACAGCTTCTCCACTTGACTAGAGTGACCTGGAAGGACAAACAACTTAAGATTTTTTTTCTCTCTATTCCTCACTGTGAAAAGGGATTCTCCTGTTGTGATTAAAGGAGAAAATAGTTGTGAAGCACTGAGAACAATGTGTGGCATGTGCTAAGGGATTAAAAACCCATATTTAATATAATTGTTGTGGCTACTGGCAGCAGATGTCGCACAGGCTACAGGCCTCAGGGGTCTGCATCCAGCCTCTGCTATGTTTCAGGGAGGAAGTGGAGTGCATTGGTTGGTTAAGCTATACCTTCTATCCTAAATAATAAAATAATATCCTAATATGCCAGGTGTCCGGTCATCCGGTTGTCTGTTCAACCAATCAAAGTGTGATATGCTAATGATATGCTAAGGCCACTCAACAGCTTGCTATGACATGCACTGACCACCAGGGGGAAGATGCTCCAACCTGTAGGTTAGCTTGCTGCTGGGGTCCGGCTGATCCGGACTTAGCGAGACGGGCCAGACACACCCTGAAGCCCTTCCATGGTCCCTCCCCGACTGGCCAACCTCCCGCATCCCTCCCCTGCCTCAATCATGCATGGGCCAGGATGTCCTTCGGCCTTGTCTGCACTCTTTTGCAATCTGAGATCCCTTGAGGGATGGTGGAGAGCTGGTTTTGGCCTGATCCTGCAGGACAGGGCAAGGGACCCCACTGCTGCACGAATTCATGCACCGGGCCTCTAGTAGTATTATAACCCCACTCCCCATATGAGAAAACGGAGGTCTGGAGAGTCATTGACTTCACAGCCTCTTGGTCAAGAAGTTATAGTTTTTAGAACTGGAAAGGGCCTAAGTGATCATGAGGTTTGGATCCAGAAAGAACACTCCATTCCCCTTTTCGCCTTTGCCAGTTGAGTCCAAAACTCCCAGCAAGGCACAAGCAGCCTCCGTGCTGAGACCGCAAAGCCCTTGTCCGGCCTGCTTGGGAGGGAGCCCACTTGCTGTCTGTGCTGTAATCCGTGTCTATACAGCACTGAACAGCTGGGAAGAGTCTTGGTCCCAGAAACCCCTCAAGTGTGTATGTTGGGGAGATACCACTGAGGCCAGTAGGGTGGGGTCACATGATCCTGCAGAAGCCAGATGTGGTGTGTCTCCTTGGTGGGTCCCTGCTGGAGGTTTCCCGGGGCTGTTTGAAGGACCTGAAGGAGACAGGGCAGGGCTTGCCAGTGGGAGTGGCTATGGAGAGAGCAGAGGCCACCTGCTCTGACTCCGGCTTCTGGGGCCCTCTCTAGCCCTTACCTCTGCCGGTGGGCCACAGAGCAGCAGGGAGGAGATGTAAGCCGCCTATCCCCACATTCAGCGGGACTCTTCCTTTCTCTGAGGCCCACAGTCAGGCCGTGCAGGAGGCAGGGGACATGCCAGGCCTCCTGAGCTGGGTAAAAGTCGTTCAGATTACTAAAGAGCAAAGACAGAGAGGCTCAGAGCACTAGATATTCCCAAGCACCATCCCTATCTTCCCCCAACTTTAACAGCAATAATGTTCCGTTAAAATTGTCCAAAGTCTTGCCCTAACTGGTTTGGCTCAGTGGATAGAGCGTCGGCCTGTGGACTGAAGGGTCCCGGGTTCAATTCCAGTCAAGGGCATGTACCTTAGTTGTGGACACATCCCCAGTAGAGGGTGTGTAGGAGGCAGCTGATTGGTGTTTCTCTCACATCAGTGTTTCTAACTATCCTTCTCCCCTTTCTTCTCTGTAAAAACTCAGTAAAATATATAAAATAAAATAAAATAAAATAGTCCAAAGTCAGCCAAAACCAGTTTGGCTCAGTGGATAGAGTGTCAGCCTGCGGACTGAAGGGTCCCAGGTTCGATTCTGGACAGGGCATGGACAGGCACATTCCCAGTAGTGGGGCGTGCAGGAGGCAGCTGATCAATGTTTCTCATTGATGTTTCTAACTATTCCTCTCTCTTCCTTTCTGTAAACAATCAATAAAATGTATTTAAAATTGTCCAAAGTCACATCCTCTCCTACTCCCTTTATCCATTCTCCAGGTGTCCTTCCCTCCCCCAGGGACCCACTCATTGGGTTGGGGGCCACCGGGTACCAGGATGCCAGAGCACTCCATCCCAGGGGGCGGGGAGCGGGGGTTGTCTACAAATGGGAGATGGGTCCTAGGTCCAGGACCTGGATAGAGAGGGACAGGCACACTCATTGCAGGCCTCTCAGAACCAAGAACCATCCTGGTGGAAAAGAGAATGCTTTGGGAGAACAAGGTGGGAGGTGTGAGGGAATGTGCTGGTCACTCTAGTACACCAAGAACTGGTTTGGGGCAGGTAAGATTGACAAGCCTGGGCCTCTAGTGGATAGACGTGGGAATGCCTTGCCGTGCTGGGGAAGGAAATACACTGAAAAGATGTCAGTGAATTCAAGCCAGCAAATAGCAAGAACTCTGCTGCCAGGTTTGGAAGCCTTTGAAGGAAGAGACCAATAACAGCAAGGGAGGGTAAGAAAAGCACCAGGTACCTGGCACCTAGTAGGCTTCCAACAAGCCCTGGTGCTCTGAGATGCAGATCTGGAAGTGAGGAAAGCTGTGCAAGCAAGGAGGAAGAGGTGATCCAGAAAGAGCTCGGGAAAGTGGGCCAGGGTCTTTTTCTTTCTTTCTTTTTTAAAAAAATATATATTTTATTGATTTCTTACAGAGAGGAATAGAAAGTTAGAAACATTGATGAGAGAGAGACATTGATCAGCCGCCTCCTGCATGCCCCCCACTGGGGATGTGCCCACAACCAATGTACATGCCCTTGACCGGAATCGAACCTGGGACCTTTCAGTCCACAGGCCGACGCTCTATCCACTGAGCCAAACCGGTTCCGGCTGGGCCAGGGTCTTGAGAGAGGAGCAAAAATAGGGGTGGGGCTGGTTTGGGGTATTAGGCCTGGGGTGGGGAAGAGAGGCGGTAAGAGGGAAGAAGGGGGTGGGCAGAGTGCTTCCTTTCAACCGGGACAGCCTACACCTACTCCCATGCCAGTCCCTGCACCAGCCAACCCAGGCACAGGGACCTTTCATGAAGCCTCTTCCTCTTTCTCCTCATGGCCCTCCTCCAACTCTTTGTCTTTCCACCCACCCAAAGTCTATAGGGTCAGGTAACAGGAGGCCAAGGGGCACTCAAACAGGAGCCCTCCTTCCTGGGGTATCTGTGAGGCCCCCCAACCCCCACGGCGGCACTGCTACAGCACCTCCCAACACCCTCCAGGAGCCACATCCACCCCAGAAGCTCCGCCCCGCCCCACTCACCTGTGCTTTGCTTCTGCTGGGCTTCTTCCCAGTCTGGCTGGAGTCCCTGCTGGGCAGGCCCCCCCTGGAGCCTGAGGCTTCCCTGGAGCTGAGATCTGGGCACGAAGGGGAGTAAAAGGGAATCCATTTCAGAAAAATGGCTGTGGCCAAGACCGGTTTGGCTCAGTGGACAGAGCATCGGCCTGCGGACTGAAAGGTCCCAGGTTCAGTTTCGGTCAAGGGCATGTACCTTGCTTGCGGGCACATCTCCACTGTGGGGCGTGCAGGAGGCGGCTGATCGATTCTCTCTCATCGATGTTTCTGATTTTCTATCTCTCTCCCTTCCTCTCTGTAAAAAATCAATTATATATATATATTTGGCTGTGGATGTGCACATGAGTGCATGTTCCCTCCAAAGACATGGCCCCAGAGAGACGGAGAAGTGCCAGAGCAAACTGGGCTGTGCCCCAGGTCTGAGACTACAAGTTCAGGGCCAGGCCTCTTCTTCTGTGACAGTCCCCGCTAGGAACTATCGTGTTAGAACTCAGGCTCATGGACGCTCAGCCGTGGCCAGGGCCTGACCACCACCCCATCCCGCCTGAGACCTCCAAAAGCGAAGTCACAGAAAGTTGGTGGCCACCTCTGGATGGAACCCTAGGTCCTCTGACTCCCAGTCCAGCCCTCTTTCTATACCAGGCTGATTTAACTCGTTTTTGTTCCTCACCCGAGGGCGTGCTTAGAGCGAGGAAGGGAGAGAAACATCAATGTGGGAAACAGTAATTGGTTGCCTTCTGTACCCCAGCCCCACAACCCAGGTATGTGCCCTGAGCAGACATGGACCTTCTGGTGCACAGGATGATGATGTTCAAGCAACTGAGCCACTCCAGCTGGGCAGGCTAATTGAATTTTGCTTGCGAATTGTAAATAAGGTGTCCTAGTCTTGAAAATGAGAGAAGACGTGCCCTGGTCGGTGTGCCCAGTTGTTGGAGCATCAGCCCACGGAACAAAGGATTGCGGGTTCGAGTTCCAGTCAAGGCACGTGTTGGATTGCGGGTTCAATGTCCGCCTGGTCAGTCAGGATGTGGTGGGAGGCAACCCATTAACGTGTCTCTCTCACATTGACCTTTCTCTTTCTCTCTCTCCCTCTCCCCTCCCTCTCTTCTGCTCCCTAAAAATCAATGGAAAAACTATCCTTGGGTGAGGATTAACAAAATGAAAGAGAGAAGACATAAAACCTATTAAATACATGTAATAAATACTAAAGTATAATTTCAATTCCTGGGAGGGGAGGGCTCCTGAGGGCATCTCCGAGGGTGAGAGAGCAGGCAGTTGAAGAGGCTGAGAGGTGGAGATCCAGGAGGAATGGCCCCAGACAACCGGCGACCGGAGAGAGGGACTTCCTTGGAGCACTGCCCCCATCCTGTGGCCCTTTTGAGAACTGCAGCCGAAAACTTAAAACACCACCTCCTCCTTGGTGTGGCTCAGGGTCCCCAACTGCACTGAGCTAGTTAACACTCACCTGAGGCCCTGGCACAGCCCTCGTGTTGGACACGTGCCACAATCCCCTGCCCACCTCCCACCCCCACTCCTACCCCCACCCCCAGGCGGCCTCGGGAAAGTGATACTGGTACCTTATGCTGGCCCAGAGCACAGGAACACAGAAGAGCAGTCAGGCGCAGCATCCCTGAGAAGACCCGCTCTGCTCACCTTACCTCTTCCTTCTCCAGGTAACCTCTCCCCACCCCCAGCGCCTGGTCTCGGGTGTCCTCTCACCGGGGTGTGAGTTGGGTCCGGCGCACCCTGAGCCAAGTGGGTCCTCATGGCATCCGCCAGCTTGGCCACCAGCCGTTCCCGCACAGAATCTGGCTCCTTCTGGGGAGAGGGAGGAGGATGGAGTGAGGCCGGGGGGGATGGCTGGACTTTGTGGTTCTTGGGGAATTGGGAAAGCAAGAAACATCCAAGGGAGAAAGGAAGGGGGTTTTGTCTTCCTTCTCTTTGGCCCCATCCCCATGCCTTTGCCAGGGTCCTGCCCAGAACGGTGGACAGAGACAAAGTCTTCCTCGCAGGAAGTGGCCCAGGACTTAACACACCTGTGCCCAGTGCGTGCTGGATGAGCGAATGAATGATGCAGCGAAGACCAGGCATGATGCAGGACAGTCAGCTGGAGAAGGCTTCCCGGAGGGCTGACAGGCAGAGGGGGGTTCTGGGACGGGGGTGGGGGGGTCTCACCTGACACTGGGCCAGCGCCTCCTTATAGTACTTCAAGGCCTGGTCATGCTGCCCCAGTCTGGCCGCAGCAGCCCCCAGACCCTCGCAGGCCTGCCACTGCCCCTTCACGTCCCCTGGGGAAGAGAGCCTGAGAGGTCCTTTCCTGGCTCTGACCTTCTCACCCCACCTCCCCCTTCAGAGGCGCTCCCTACCCCCAACTCCCCATCTTCCTCCCCACCAGCCCCAAGGACTCTCGGCCTTTGCTCCACCCACCCCCCAAGCCACCCACAAACCCTCTCTCTCGCTCACCAGCGTCCTGGGCAGCCTGCAGGGCATGCAGGTAGTTGTCTCTGGCGGCCTTGTGGTCCCCCAACTGGCTCAGTGCAAATGCCAGGCTGCCAAAGCTCCGGCCTTGCTCCCACCGCTGCCCCACCGAACCTGAGACAGAGCCACCCAATTTGAAGAGGGGCCTTGGCCGCTGGGGTATCAGGACCCCGCCCCCCGACAACTAGAACAGGGTTTGCGGGAATGCCAGTGCTCAGCCCCAACACGCGTTCAGATGGACCTTAAGGCCCAAACTTTCAGTGCCCACATTTATTCAGCTGCTCCGCAGCCCCGAGCTTTGGCCTGAATGCCTCTCCCTGGGTTCTCTGAGCCACGCAATGACCTTGTGAGGCAGGGGAGGCAGGTGCCGATAGCTCTTTCCTCTGCCCATCGCTGCCTTCCCTTTCCTAGGCCTCAGCCTTGGGGCCCACAACCCTCTGTCCTATCCGGCTAGCCCTGTGGTCGGCAAACTGCGACTTGCGAGCCACATGCGGCTCTCTGGCCCCTTGAGTGTGGCTCTTGCACAAAATACCATGGCCTGGGCGAGTCTATTTTTTTTTTTAATTGATTTTTTTACAGAGAGAAAGGGAGAGGGATAGAGAGTTAGAAACATCGATAAGAGAGAGATGTCGATCAGCTGCCTCCTGCATGCCCCCTACTGGGGATGTGCCTGCAATGAAAGTACATGCCCTTGACCGGAATTGAACCTGGGACCTTTCAGTCAGCAGGCTGACGCTCTATCCACTGAGCCAAACTGGTCTTGGCTCGAGTCTATTTTGAAGAAGTGGCATTAGAAGAAGTTTAAGTTTGAAAAACTGGGCTCTCAAAAGAAATTTCAATCCTTGTACTGTTGATACTTGGCTCTGTTGACTAATGAGTTTGGCGACCTCTGGGCTAGCCCATCTCCTGCATCTCCATCCCCCTGCTTCTGGGCTTCCTGACCCCGTAACTAGTCCTAAAGGTCCATTCACTCTTCAGCCTTTGGGCCCCTGCTGGAACCCCCTTCGTCCCTGAGTCTCAGTCCCCTTCCTCAGCCCCTGGTACTCACCATGCAGGTCAGCAGCTTTCTGGTGAAACTCACGGGCTTCCTGGTAGTTGCCAAGGGCATTATGGGCCATCCCAAGGTTTCTCAGCACCGTGGCCTCCTCTCCCGGCCCCCGGCACAAGGGCAAGGCCTGCAGGAAGGCCTCTACTGCTAGTGGGAACAGCTGGAGCTGCGAGTAGCCCAGGCCTAGGTCATTATAGAGCTGCCCTGGAAGGCAAGGCCAGGGTCACTGGTAGCCAGGTCAGATGGCTATCCCAGTGGTCGGCAAACTCATTAGTCAACAGAGCCGAATATCAACAGTACAAGGATTGAAATTTCTTTTGAGAGCCAAATTTTTTAAACGTAAACTTCTTCTAATGCCACTTCTTCAAAATACAGTGGTACTTCGAGATACGAGTGCCCTAACATACGAGATTTTTGAGATACAAGCCGTCGAGCGAGCAATTTTTGCTTTGAAATACCAGCAACATTTTAGATAGGAGTAATCACGTGGATCGGCCGGCTGCACATGACCCACCAGTTTACCTCGACTCGAGCGTTTCATAGTTTCCCACGCCTCAAGGTTACAGAATGAATTAAACTCGTATCTCGAGGTACCACTGTATACTCGCCCAGGCTGTGGTATTTTGTGGAAGAGCCACACTCAAGGGGCCAAAGAGCCGCATGTGGCTCACGAGCTGCAGTTTGCCGACCACTGGGCCATATTTTTTAAAAATATATATTTTATTGATTTTTTTACAGAGAGGAAGAGAGAGGGATAGAGAGTTAGAAACATCGGTGAGAGAGAGCCATCGATCAGCTGCCTCTTGCACACCCCCTACTGGGGATGTGCCCGCAACTAAGGTACATGCCCTTGACCGGAATCAAACCTGGGACCTTTCAGTCCGCAGACCGACGTTCTATCCACTGAGCCAAACCGGTTTCGGCCGCTGGCCCATATTGATATGCCCCTGTCCCACTCTCAAAGCGTCCCACCATCCCCTTCCCCAGCCCCGGCTTCCACCCCACCCCCCTCTCAGAGTGTCCCCAGGTCAGATGCCACACTTCTCTGCCCAAAGGCCTCACCCAGCAGGCGCCGCTCAGTGCTCCTCTCCGCAAGTCTCCAGCTCTCTTCCAGCACCTGCACCACCTCAGCCACGCCGTGCTGCCCGCTCTGCAGCATGCACCCCGCCGCCGCCCCCAAGGCCAGGGCTGCAGCCCGGGGCTGCCCTGCGTGGGCATAGGCCTGGCTTGCTTCCCGCCAGCTTTGGGCTGCCAGCTCAGGCTGCCCCAGAGCCTGGTAGCAGGCTCCCATTTTCGCCTGGGCTTGGCCCTGGTCCCCCAGGGGCTGGTAGTGGCCCAGGGCCCGGCGGTACCAGGCCAGAGCTTGCGGCAGGTGGCCCAGGGCTTGGTAGGCCAAAGCCACGTTGAAACACTGGTCCCCGTGACACCTGCCCTGCGCCTTCTCTTCAGGCCGGGCTCTTAGGAGCAGCTCCAGGCCTCTGGCGGGGTCCCCGGTCTCCACGTAGGCAGCCCCCAGGTTGAAGGCACAGGCCCGCAGAAGAGGGGTGTCCCTTTCTCGCGAGGCCTTGGAGGCCAGGAGGAAGGCCCTCTGGAAGCTGGCCAAGGCCTCCTGGTTCTGGCGAGCCAGCAGCGCCCGGTGGCCGGCCCTGGTGAGGACTTGGATGCGGGCCTCAGGCTGCTGACACTTTCTTGTCTTCTTTTTCTCCTTGGGGCTTGGGAGCTCGGTGGCAGGCTCTGGTGGGGTATCCTCAGGGTTCGGGGAAGACATGGTACTGACAATGGAAAGCACAGGGGTTCAGCATGTCATCTTTTCATTTCATGGCACCTGTAAACTAAGCATGTAATCACTAAGATTCTGCAGCACATCAACAAATGTGTTTTCGTCAACCTGAAAAAAGATAAGTATAATTTTGATTCATTCACACTGGATGGCTATTGTTGAATTGGCTGCTGTCACTCTGTATTTGACAATCTAAAGGAAGAGAGATCAGTGTTTTAAAAATTCTTGTGGCACACCCGTGTGACACAGCACACCAGTTGAAAATCACTGCTCCAGCCGAGACCGGTTTGGCTCAGTGGATAGAGCATCGGTTTGCCGACTGAAAGGTCCCAGGTTTGATTCCGATTGGGGGCATGTACCTTGCTTGCGGGCACATCTCCACTGTGGGGTGTGCAGGAGGCGGCTGATTGATGTCTCTCTCATCGATGTTTCTGACTTTCTATCTCTCTCCCTTCCTCTCTGTAAAAAATCAATAAAATATATTTTTAAAAAAAGAAAGAAAGAAAATCACTGCTCCAAGACAATTCACTTTTACCTCTGCCCTGTTGTGAACCTCAGAGTTTTATTTTTATTTTTTTTTAATTTCTTTATTGAGTCGAAACCAGTTTGGCTCAGTGGATAGAGCGTCGGCTTGCGGACTGAAAGGTCCCGGGTTCGATTCCAGTTGGGGGCATGTACCTTGCTTGCGGGCGCATCCCCACTGTGGGGCGTGCAGGAGGCGGCTGATCGATCTCTCTCTCTCATCGATGTTTCTGACTTTCTATCCCTCTCCCTTCCTCTCTGAAAAATCAATAAAATAATGCCTATTTTTTTAAAAAAAATTTCTTTATTGAGTCGAAACCAGTTTGGCTCAGTGGATAGAGCGTCAGCCTACAGACTGAAAGGTCCCAGGTTCGATTCTGGTCAAGGGCATGTACCTTGGTTGTGGGCACATCCCCAGTAGGGGGCAAGCAGGAGGCAGCTGATTGATGTTTATCCTCAATGTTTCTCTCTGTCTCTCTCCCTTCCTCTCTGTGAAAATCAATAAAATATATATATTTTTAATTTATTTATTGATTAAGGTATTACATATGTGTCTCATTACCTCTCCAACTCCCCCCCCCCATTCATGCCCTCAACCCCCTGTTGTCTGTGTCCTTTGGTTAGGCTTATATGCTTGCATACAAGTTCTTTGGTTGATCTCTCCCCCTCACCACCACCCTCCTCGACCTTCCCTCTGAGAACCTCAGAGTTGTAAGAATTTCTCTCTGCCACCTCACTTTGTTGCACCTCTCCCAAGGGCACGATATCAACTCTCTCTAACATCCTGACAAATTCCTAGTCCTCCTTCCAGACTCAGTTCAGGTAGTAGCTTCCTTCAGAAAGTCCCCTTCCCTCCACCACCTGTGTCCCTCTGCACTCCCATAGCACCTTCTGTCTACGGTGGCATTTATCACACCGGGTTAGAGTTGTTAACTTCCTTGTCTATTCTCTCCTATATTCTCTCCTATTAGATTTGGAGCAACTTGAAGGGCCTGGCACATGGTAGCTTCTCAGTAAATATGTATCCCATGAAATAAAAAGGTTATGGAGATGAACGGTCTGATGGTTGCACAATGTGAGTATCCTTATTGCCACTTATAGTGGTTTAAAACTAAATTTTATGTTACACATATTTTAGAATGACAAAAATGTTTAGTGAATGCATACCATACATGAATGGACGAATGAACTGAATACACACAGCACCTCCCCTCCATCATCTCATTCATCCTGTGCCTCCACACACACCCATCCACTCACAACCGAGGTGTACCCACTGTCTAATCTCAAGCCAGTTCAATGAATATGCAGTGACCTCCTGCTATGTGCCAGGAGCCATAAAAGGCACCGGGGTCACAAAGCTGAAGAGGCTGTTTAATTGGCAAGGAGCCAACTTCCAGGAATGAGGATTCTGTCCCTCTATTCTCTCTCTTTTAAAATAAGTTTCTCCTGCTCCTAAGAACACCTAGGAAATCTGCCTCTTGAAAGGTCTTCCCTAAGGCTCTCCTGGCTATCCTCACCAGGTTTTTGGGTCCCAGCCATAGGACGCCTTACCTCTTTCGATCTTCTCTGAAGCTGGCTTTCTGGAATGGTCCCTCTGGCTTGGGTTACATCCCCTAGCTCCTTGCTCAGAGCTCCCTCGAGTTACTGGACAACCAGGTACCGCCCTCCACTCCTAGGGAATTCTTTGATTGACAGCTTAGGTACCCTATCTCAGTGCTGATCCTTGCTGGTGCTTGGACACAGACACTTGAATTTGAATGTCATTGCCCTTCCTGCCCACCTGCAGAGACACCTTCAACTCTTTCACTTGAAGCAATGAATCAAAGCATCATGGGCTGGTTACTAGTTACAACTTCAGAGATCATATATCTATTCCACACCCTCATTTCAGAGGAGGGGACCAGGCTCAGAGAGGTCACAAAGCCGTCATGCAGCTGGGATTAGATCTCAGGTTTTCTGACTCTAGGCCAAGGGTCTTTTTTTTTTTTTTTTTTTTTTTTTACTAACTATGACTGCAAGACTTAATAAGGCCTGAGCTGTTCCAGAAGGGAACCCTTTCACACATAGACACACACAGACTCACACGCATGCTTAACACACGACTCCTGAGTGGTAGTTTCACGGTTGGGAACAGGGTGAAAGGTTGATGGGTCAGAAAAGGCCTGGAGATGAAAAGAGCCTTCCTGTCCCCAGACTCCCTTTCCCTGTGCCAAAGATCTGAAACCTCCAAGTTCTGCTTAATGAGAGGACAGCAGGCCCCAGGACAGTGAGAACCTACTACCCTAATTCACCAAGGTGCCTGCATCAAAGCAAATGTCCTCATTTTCTTGGGGAAAGGCCTCTTTTAAGTAGCTAGGGCTTTGCCAGAAACAAAGCCATAAGGAAATGGCTGGGCTCACCTGTATTTGCCTGTCAGCCTTTGCTGAGTGCCTGCTGTGCCCTGCCAGAGGCAAGCTCCCCCAGCTGCCTGCAGCTTCTGCCCCAGGGCTGGGCCTTCAGAACCCTCACAGCCCGGCCAGAACCGAATGTGCAGCTCAGTTTGTGGTTGCCTCCACAGGCTCCCCTTCAGGAGAGAGGATGATCCAGGAAGGGGAGAGACAGAGAGCAAAACTGCTCTCACCAAGGTTCTCAAGACCTCTGAATGATCGAGTGATTATTTTCTGGAATCATTTTCTTGTTTGATTTCCTGCTGTACCTACCTGACATATCTTTGCAGCTCTCTCCTTCCTTGGCTTCTGTGTCCCGGACTCTCTTTCTCCTGCTCTGACAACTTCTCTGTCTCCTTTTCTGGGCTCTCTGTCCACCTCTTAAATGCCAGTGTTCCCCAACACTCTGCTCTTTACTCTTTTCTCCCTTTATATGCTCTTCCACAAACATTTTATTCACCCCTCTGATTTAAACTTAAACTTAAACTGGTGAGGATTAACTGATAAGCTAATAATTTCAAATGGTATGCCTCTCAATTTAGCTTGTCCAAGCAAAATTCCTAGTTCCTCACATCTACCTATTCTATGCTCCTGGTCTTTAAGCTGGAAACATTGTAGACTCCCCCCTCTCCTCTAGCTCTCAACCATCTTGGTTCTACTTCTGAAACCTCTCTCCAGTGTATCCTCTCCTCTGCAGTCTCATAGCCAGAGCCTTGAGAGTGGTATAGTATATAGTGATAAAGAACTCAAGCGTGGAGGCTGTGGCTGGGTAGCTCGGTTGATTAGAGCATCATCCTGATATGCCAAGGTTTTGAGTTCAATCCCCAGTCAGGGCACATATAAGAATCAGCCAATGAATGCATAAATAAGTGGAACAACAAATCACTGTTTTTCTCTTTTAAAAAATCAATCAATAAAAAAAAACAATAAAAAATAAACGAATTTGAAAAAGAACTCAAGCTTAGTGTTGGACTGAGTTTGAATCTTGGCTCTGCCAGTTTTTAACTGGGTGACAGTTGTAAGCCTTGGTTTCCTCATCTGTACTGTGAAGATCAAATAAAATGGTACTTATAAAATGGTGCTAAAGATATAATAAGTACTCAATGCATATTAATGTGATGGTCTATAACTCTGGTATTTGAGACTACATCTCTACTTCGTTCCTCTTTCAAGCTCCTATTCCACTGGGGTGGTGGAAACAATGTAAGTCAGTTTGGTTTGCCTCCTCCTCCTTTCTTTTTTCTTTTTTTTTTTAAATATATTTTATTGATTTTTTTACAGAGAGGAAGAGAGAGGGATAGAAAGTCAGAAACATCGATGAGAGAGAGACATTGATCAGCCGCCTCCTGCACGCTCCACACAAGGTACATGCCCCCGACCAGAATCGAACCGGGGACCTTTCAGTCCTCAGGCCGATGCTCTATCCACTGAGCCACACCAGTCTCGGCCTCCTCCTCCTTTCTAAAGGTAGGGTCCAAGTTAGGGGAAGTATGGGTGCTAAGACTTTGCTTTCCACTGACATCTCCTTTCTTCTCATCTGCCTGGCCTTTTAGGCTCAGGGACCTCTTCCCAACCAGAAGAGGGAGCAAGTCTTCTAGGTACTTCCTTTCTGGATGGGTTGGGTAATTTCTGTACAACAGTCTAAGCCTCTAAGGCATAGCTGCCTGGCTGGTTATGCAACTGTTCCTTCTCAGGGTCCTATGCTCCTCCAGTTCTTTCCACGAAGCAGGGAGTGGGATCTCTATCACCAGCAGCCACCAACATCTAGATTGTCCCTACCTTCCCTTGGTGCTGGTGGTGGAGGGCACGGGAAACCCTTCTGGTCTCAGAGAATACTCACTCTCTTCAAATCCTCATCTCCCAAATGATTTTTGTCTCAGTTCTGAGTCTTCTCTGTTTCTCTGAAGGTTTGGATAGCTTTTCTTTTTTTTCCCCTTCACATTTCTCCCCCGAGACTATGAACCTAGGCTGGCTAGCTGCTTGAAGGCAGCATGGGGAGAAGGGCAAAAGGAGAAATCCCAGATGGTGATATACAAAAACAAAAACAAAACTAACAAAACATTTTTTTTTTCAGTATAGTTGAAGTTATAATTGTTTTTATTTGTTCAGACCCTTATTTTCTCTCACCTGTGCTGTTGCCATAAACTCCCAAGTGGTCTCTGGCCTTAGCCTCATTCCCCTTCAAGCCTCTGCTGCGAATCTTTTTGTAAAATATAAATCTGGCTCCGAGCTATGTCTAAAGTGTTTTTTGGCACACGACTGCTCCCCAGACCATGGTGCCCAAGGGCCTGCAGGATCTGGTTCCCTGCCTCTCCTGGCTTACTTCCTGCATCTCCCTGGCTGAGCTTTGTTCTCCTATGAAACGGAACTGATTTTCATTTCCTGAACTCTCCTCCTTGCTTTTTGCACATGCTGTTTCCATTGACTGAAATTCCTCAGTCTGTTAAAATCCTTGTTAACTTTTCAACCCAAATCAGCTGTGTCACCTCAAGGAAGTCTTCCTATCTTTCACGGCTCTTCATTACAGCAATTAACTCTCATCCTTTGTGTATCCCTGACCTCTAATTTAGTTTGACTATCTGCTTATCACTCATTCCAGAACAGCAGGCTTCTTTAGGGCATTTACTGTGCTTATTTATCTGTGCATCCACACCACCCAAGCAGGTCATCAAGTGAGTCGGACCAAAGAATACTTACTATAGGAAGCGGAGCGAGGTTAATGGAAATACTGGGATGAAATAATAAAGGCGAGGGCGCCGAGACCGGTTTGGCTCAGTGGATAGAGCGTCGTCCTGCGGACTGAAAGGTCCCAGGTTTGATTCCGGTCTGGTCACGGGCATGTACCTTGCTTGGGGGCACAACTCCAGTAGGGACGTGCACGATGTCTCTCACTCATCGATGTTTCTGACTTTCTATTCCTCTCCCTTCCTCTCTGTAAAAAAATCAACATAAACATATTAAAAAAATAATAAATAAATAAAAATAAAGGCGAGGGCAAGGGTAGGGGCTACTTAAGATAGTTTAGCAACTATGGAGCCCTGGAAGAACAACAACCCAGGGGACCCCTGTGGGAGAGGAGCACCAGGGTACTCTTTTCCCTCCCCACCTGGTGGCGCGCCTCTGCAGCCCAGAACTACAAATCCCAGTGTCCCCTTCGCGCATACCGGAAGTGTCCGGTGGCACCGCGGTGACGGTGAGGTGCAGTGGCGGGCGGCGGGAGATTCAAACCTGGACAAGGAAAAACATGGAAGGGAGAGGAGCGGGCCCCGGCCGGGCGGTCTGTGAGTGTCAGAAGTGGCCGAGCAGGGCCCCGCGGTGGTGTGCCCTCTCGGGGGACTCCGTGGCTTCGGGGGAGAGGGTGGGGCGGGGCGGGGCGCGGGGTCTCTCAGTCCAAGGCCGGCGGGACTGTGTTCCTTGGGGAGGGAGCACTGAGTCCAGGAATGAAGCTCTGAGCAGCAAAACTTCCCCGACTTCTGTGCTTACAAAGGATTTTCCCCCCACTTATTCCCAAATTCTAGGGCTCCTACAGCTTGAGAAAATGTAGATGGGTGGTCTGGATGGCACCTTACAATTCAGCAGTTACTGATGGCTGCGCTGCTAGAGGACTGGACGCTCCCCGGGGTGGGGATGAGGGGGGGGGGGGGAGACGTGAGGGAGGCTAGTTTTGTCACCCTAAAATATGCCTTTTGGGATATTGATTTTAAGCTAGTTATTAAGAAACACAAGACTCAGAACCTATGACCCTCTCTCTTTACCCACTTAAAGAATTCAGGAAAGCTTGCTTAATATATAAACTAAAAGTGATAGACAGGGAGAAACCCAGTAAAGCCTATTTGTTGAACTCCCCTCTTTGTACCCTTGTTTCTGGGTGGCCCAGCAAGAATTTGTTTACCACAAATGTTTGCTCTTTTTCATCCACCTGTGATTTACCTAATTTCCGTTTGCAATCCCAGACTCCTGCCTCCAGTCTGTCTCCTTTGTTGAGAATGGCATATAAGCCTCAAGTGCTCCATGCCTCCTTGGGCCTCATTCTTATGGCGTGTACATCCATAAGAAATTTCTGTTAATCTGTCTCATGTTAATCTGATTATTAGCCTTGCTAGAAGGACTTACAAAATGGGAGGAAAGTTTTGTTGTTTTGTTTTTTGTCCCCATAGGGGCTCTTTGATTTTTTTTTTTTATGCCTCTTTGAGACAATGTCTGTCAAATTTTAGGGTGTCAGAATTATCTGGGGAGCTTGTTTAAAACACAAATTCATGAGCCCTAACCCAAGGCTTTAGCTCCAGTAGATCTGGACAGTTAAGTTAGTTCATGAACCACATTTTCAAAAACACTGTTTTAGCAAGAGAGACTGGGATGAGAAGGATGGGGCAGCAGAAAGGTTTCCAGCAGACCTTCTGAATAAAAGGCAACATTTCCTTCTTCCTCTTCATTGGGATTCAAAACAACAAAACCCATGTCTACCAATCTGTTGAAGGAAAGCCAGCTCCAGACATGAGTAGGGCAGTCTTCCTCTGTGTGTGCACGTACAAAGCCCTGCCCATGTCTCAGAGTACTCGATTCATAACTCTGAAGTGATATCATTCACTTACTGGTTTGTTTTCATGCATAGCAACCGGCACTTATTCCTTATACGCCCCATTGGAGGGACTGATGGGTTTCCTGCAGTTGGTCAGAGCTTTCAAATTTGAAAATGTGTGCGTGCTTTAACTTGCTTAACTGCCAATTCAAATAAGCCCTGCCCCTCTCCCAAATCATTGCAGGATATACAATATAGAGAAGAAATATGATAAAAGAGTGAGAATGACATTAGGTGCTGAATCAAAGACAGATTGAGTCCCAGCAGTTGTGGCTCAGTGGTTGAGCTTTGACCTGTGAAGCAGGAAGTCACAGTTTGATTCCTGGTCAGGGCAAGTGCCTGGTGGTTTCTGTCTTGGTCCCAGTGGGGGGCATGCAGGAGGAAGCCAATCAATGATCCTTATCGTTGATGTTTCTGTTTCCCCCTCCCTTTCTGAAATCAGTAAAATATATATACTAGAAGCCCAGTGCATGAAATTCATTTGGGGGAGGGTGAATCAGCACGGATTGCAAGAGGGCTCAGGCTAGGCTGAGGGACCCCACTGGTGCACAATCTGGGCCAGGGCCAGGGAGGGATGGAGGAACTATGGGAGGGCTCCAGGGCATGTCTGGTCTGTCTCACTCAGTCCCCAATCAGCTGGACCCCAGCAGTAAGCTAATCTACCAGTCAGAGCGTCTGCCCCCTGGTGGCCAGTGCATGTCACGGCAACTAGTTGACTGTCCCCTTGTGGCCGGTACACATCATAGGAAGCGGTCTAGCAGCCTTAGCATATTAGCATACTAGAGGCCCCGTGCACAGAATTTGTGCAGGGGGCAGTATCCTTCAGCCCAGCCTGCTCCCTTTCCAATCTGGGACCCCTTGAGGGATGTCTGACTGTCCTTTTAGGCCCAATCCAGGTAGGATAGGGCCTAAAAGGAGAGTCAGACATCCCTCTCACAATCCAGGACTGCTGGCTCCCAACTGCTCACCTGCCTGCCTTCCTGATTGCCCCTAACTGCTTCTGCCTGCCAGCCTGATCAACCCCTAACTACTCCCCTGCCAGCCTGAATGATGCCTAACTGCTCCCCTTCCAGCCTGTTTGCCCTTAACTGCCTTCCTCTGTGGGCCTGGTCACCCCTAACTGCCCTCCCCTGCAGGCTTGATCATCCCCAATTGCCCTCCCTTGCAGGCCTGGTCCTTGCCAGCTGCCCTCCCCTGCTGGCCATCTTGTGGTGGCTATCTTGTGTGTTGGAGTGATGGTCAATCTGCATATTACTCTTTTATTAGATAGGATAGAGGCCTGATGCACAGGTGGGGGCAAGCTGGTTTGCACTGAAGGGTGTCCTGGATCAGGGTGGGTGTTCCCTTGGGGCATGGGGTGGCCTGGGTGAGGGGCCTGTGGTGGTTTGCAGGCTGGCCATACCCCCCGACCCCCCCGGATTTGTTTATTTTCTACAATTGAAACTTTGTAGCCTGAAGTGGAGCCAAGCCTTCTGCTTGTACAGCCTTAGAAACTTTGTTGCCTTAAGCAGAGGCCTGGACCAGCCAGGGTGTGTTGAAAGCTTAGCTTCCTCCATCGCCAGGGGGCAACCCAAGCCTCCCTCTGCTCTCTCTGTGGCCGTAGCCATCTTGGTTGGGTTAGTTTGCATACTTGCTCTAATTGGCTGGTGGGCGTGGGTTATGGGTGTGGTGGAGGTATGGTCAATTTGCATATTACTCTTTTATTCGATAGGATTACGCTTTGATTGGTTGCATGGCCGACCAGGTGACCAGACACTTACTTAGCTTGGATATATTGAAAAGACATTATATCTAATTTTGTATTGTCTTCTCTAAGGAAACCAGAGGGATGGGGGAAAGATGGAAGGAGAAGGATAAAGGAAGGCTGTGGCTAAGGCAGACTATGAATGCTATTTCATTTAAGGGAGCCCCTATTCTTGAGTTTGGGGGTCAGAGTATTGTCTGCATTTTATTTAGCCTGGAGATTATTTCCTCCTCAGGTGACCTGTACCAAAAAGGAGAATAAAAATGTTTAAATGTGATCTTTTAAACATTTTTTCCTTTCACTTAATCCCAAGTGAATGGCCTTTTTTTCATGGGATTCTCTCTATTGAACTGCCTTTTCCCCCTTTTTACCTGTTCATTCTTTAAGATTCTACTCATAGGTAGAATCCTTTGCTTCCTCTGCTGCCTGTATAAACTATGCATGGGCTATAATCACACTTAACACATTTGGTTGGAGGTTTTTTACTTACATGTTGTTCTGTTCTAATAATTATATCTGTATTCTTTTTTTAAAATATATTTTATTGATTTTTTTACAGAAAGGAAGGGAGAGGGATAGAGAGAAACATCGATGAGAGAGACATCGATCAGCTGCCTCCTGCACACTTCCTACAGGGGATGTGCCTGCAAACAAGGTACATGCCCTTGACCAGAATCGAACCTTGGACCCTTCAGTCCGCAGGCCGACGCCCTATCCACTGAGCCAAACTGGTTAGGGCATATATCTGTATTCTTGAGAGCCTAGTGACTGACATCTAGGAGGCATTGAGTAAATGAGTGAGTGAGTGAATAGCCATTGAATGATGATCCCTAGTTGGTCTGTTAATCTCGCCTAAGGAAGAGTACTTGAGGAGGATGAGACAAGTCAGTTCTTGGAGGACTGAGAATTAATTAGGGATAAATAAGGAGCTAATTTGCCAGCCAAGGAGGGATCTGGATATCCCAGCTGGGAGGTCCTGAGAGAAGGTCTATGTAGACCAGCGGTTCTCAACCTGTGGGTCGCGACCCCTTTGGGAGTTGAATGACCCTTTCACCTGGGTCGCCCAAGACCATCAGAAAATGCAGATATTTACATCACGATGCATAACAGTAGCAAAATTTCATGGTTGGAGGTCACCACCACATGAGGAACTGTATGCAAGGGTGGAGGCCTTAGGAAGGTTGAGAACCACTGATGTAGACTTCCGAAGGAGGAGGTTAGAAAGATTGACGAGGAATGGGAAGAAAGCCTCCAATACAGGGACGATCCCTTTGATACAGGGTTCAAAGGCCACCCTTCTGCAGGGTGCTGCCTAGAAGAGCTTTACTGGATGGGAGCAGAAGACTGGAATTGGGTTGTCCTGGGAAATGGGAAACATTTGAGAGATGCTTCTGGTCTCTGAGCCGAGTTGCTTAAGAAAGTCTGCTGAGAAGATGCTTCACTGCCATGGCCCTCTGTGTAACGCTCCCTTCCTTGGCCTTCCCTTCACTCCGCAGATGAACGCCTCACCGCGGAGGAGATGGATGAGCAGAGGCGGCAGAACGTTGCCTATCAGTACCTGTGCCGCCTGGAGGAAGCCAAGCGGTGAGCCGAGGGGCTGCCTCTTTCTGGTCTCCCTTTCCTACCCTGCCTACCCCAGGCACCTGCCCCCCAAAGCAAACGCAAAAGGATCTGTCAACAAGTGAATCTAAAAATTAAGTGAATTAAAAATCTGATGAACAGAATAAACTGGTGAATATAATAGAATCAGGAGCACAGAAAGGGAGTGGACTGATAATTCTCAGGAGGAAAGGGGTGAGGGGTGTACAGAAAGAGACTGGACAAAAATCAGACACCTATGGATGAGGTCAACAGGAGGGAGGTAAGGGTAGAGGGAGGGTTGGGAGCCAGGTGGAGGGGAGCTATGGAGGGGAAAAAAGAGAAACAAATGTAATAATCTGAATAATATAAAGATTTCATTAAAAAAACAACAACCAAATGCAAAAGGACAAGAGTTCATTCTGTGGGAAAGGGAGAGATGAAACAGCATCTTTTTTTAAAGGGCTTTATTACTTTAGAGCAGTTTTCAGTTCGCAGTAAAACTGAGAGGAAGATACAGAGATTTCCCATATACATACCTCCTGCCCCCACACTTGTCCCATTATCAACATCCCCCACAAGAGTGGTGTGTTTGCTACAATTGATGTACCTATACTGACACATCATTATCACCCATAAGACCCATTAAGGCTTACTGTATATTCTATGGGTTTGGACAAATGTATGTTGGCATGTATCCACTATTATGGTATCATATAGAATTCTCTCACTGCCTTAAAAGTCCTCTGTGTTCCACCTATTTGCCTCTCCCTCCTCTTTAACCCCTAGTTAACACTGGTCATTTTATTGTCTCCATAGTTTTGCCTTTTCCAGAATGTCATATTCTTATATAGTGTGAAGCCTTTTCAGATCGGCTTCTTTTATTTAGTAACCGGCGCATGAAATTCGTGCGCAGGTACGGTCCCTAGGCTGGCCCGCGATCAGGGCCATCTGCCCTGGCTGCCCGCAGCCGGCCCCGCCCCCTGCCACCACCCACTCCCAGTTCTCCGTTCGTGTGTCTTTGGTCTTTGTCATCAGCAATCGGGCAATCGGAGCCTGAGGTGGTGGTGGGTGGGAGGGGGAGACCAAGAGGTCAGGCCATTCTTCCCGCTGGTCGGCTCCCCTCTCCTCCTCCCCCCCCCCCCCTGCCACAGTGGCCTTTTGTGTGTGGGGTGACTGGCGGGGCAGGGGCCTTGGCTTGGCACCACCCTCTGCTGGTTCCCTGTTCACCACTGGTCCATCAGAGCCTGCCTGCCAGGGGGACAGTCCAGAGGTGGTCAGTGTGCCTCATAGTGACTGGTCGAGCGGTCCTTTCTGGTCGTTCCACCGTCAATTTGCATATCACCCTTTTATTATATAGGATATGCCTTTAAGATGCCGCCATGTCTTTTCATGGCTTGATAGCTCATTTCTTATTATCGATGAATAGTACTCCATTGTCTGGAGGTACCCGTTTATTAATCCATTCCCCTATTGAAGGACATCTTGGTTGCTTACCAGTTTGGACAACTATGATTAAAACTGTTATAAACATCCGTGCGCAGGTCTTTATGTGCACATAAGTCCCAACAACTTTGGGGAAATAGCAAGGAGCGTGATTGCTGGGTCAGACGGAAAGAGCATGAACCGGGGCGGGCTGCCAGAGCGGGTGAGGAGGTGCTCTCGCGCTCTTGTGCTCTCAGCTGGATGGAGGCCTGCCTGAAGGAGGAGCTTCCT
>PVJN01031313.1:0-24959 GCA_004026805.1 Lasiurus borealis
CAAAAAACAACTTACTTGGGTGAGGATTAAAGCCAAAAATTTTTTAAAGAAAAATTTCAAAATACAGCTTATCAAAATTTATGAGATGTAGCAAGAACAGGATTTGGAGTGAAATGTAAAGCATCAAATACATATATTATTAAAGAAGATCTAAAATTTTTCAAAAATCTTAGCTTCCACCTTAGCAAACTAGAAAAAGAAGAACATTTTAAGCCTAAAGCAAGCAGAGAAAAGAAGATAATACAAATTCAAGCAGAAATCAGTGAAACTGAAAACAGAAAAATATAGAGTAAATCAATAAAACAAAAACCTGATTCTTTGAAAAGACCAACAAAATTGATGAACCTCAGCTTGGCTTACCAAGTCAAAGAGAGAGAAGACACAAATCTGCTGATCAGTACATGTGCTAACCAGTGCAAGTACTGATACAAAGATGAACCTTGAAACACTCTGCTAAGTGAGAGGTCAGCCACAAGGACCACATGTTGTACGATTCCATTCACACAAGCTGTCCGGACCAAGGCAATATATAGAGAACAAAAGTAGATTAATGGTTGCCTAAGGCTGGGCTGGGAAAGGGATAAGAGGATAGGTGGGTGACAGCTAAAGGGTAGCTGGTTTATTTTGAGGAGATGAAAATGTTCTGAAATTAACATTGATGGCAGATAAACATAGCTGTGAATATACGAAAACCATTGAATCACACATTTTAAAAAGATGAATTGTGTGGTATATAAAATATCTTAGTAAAGGTATCTAAAAACAGCAAGGTGCAAGACATCGTATATAACAGGTTAATATTTGTTTAAGAACAGACAGGGGAGAGTTGATAAATATTTCAGCACCAAATGCTTATCAAAATATAGTATTTCAGGAAGGACACAGGAAACTGAACACATTTATTGCCTTTAGGAAAGAGAAGTAGTGGCTGAGGGACTTGTATGGATGAAACTTTACATTGTATTATCCTTTTGTACATTTTGAATTTTATACCATATGCAGATGGTATAAAATAGATTAAACATAAAACTAATGAAATTTAAGCTTTGGGGCCCATCACTTGCATCAGCCATTCGTAAGGCCCAAGGAAGGGCCCTAAGGATGTTTACATGGTCATATGTTTTTGTAAAAATGGCAAAAATGAGATGTTAACTTCAAACAGCTAATCTTGCTGTTTCTTTGCACTCCAAATTCCCCTCCATTTGCTTCTCCTTTTGTGTGATGTGTCGGGGAGGAGGAAAGGAAACCTAGTTGTCAGCATTTTGGGGGATATGGTTAAGGAAGAGTAGACTCCACAGAGTTATGTGGATGGCAATCCTTCCATGCAGTTAAGTTATTGCTAGTCAACCTGGTGTTAGGAATGAATTCTTGCGATACCCTTACTATCCCCTGTGCCACGCATCTGGCATCATAGTAAGAAGGTGCATGGATGGAAGTTCTATTGCACCACATATCCTACCACACTCAGCACCGTAAATACACAGGCAAAGGAAGAAAAACAAGGTTTGAAGTGTATAATCATAAGACCCTCTGGGGAAATTGGAAGCAGAGGATTAGGTTCTCATCAATGCCTAGTCAAAATAGAAGCTCTTTCCTATCAGAAATTTACTTAATGCTGCAAACATCATTTGTTACTTACGAAACATTTTTTTAAAAAGTGGTTTCTGGCCCTGGTGTCAAAGTTTCTAGTTGCTTCTCACCTGTAAAAGCTGAAGAAACATTTGCCTGTTTTCCTGTCAGTTTCATAAATTATTCCATTTAATTATTGTTTGTCATTTTAAAGTAATACAGTATTTTTTAAAAAATCCATTTTGATTCCATTTCTGAGCCTCTCATCAGTATTGGTCCTCACGCCATCCTTCACTGCTCCCATTCCCCAAAGTAGCACACATCAGAGATATTTGTTATATTAAACGTTTGGTAACAAAAACTAAGGTTTTAATATCATTGCACAAGAATATTAATGGAAGCAGCACAATGTAAAGACATGACGACTTTAAACAGTTGAATTCTTTTCATAAAATGCAAGCATTTTCCATGGACAGACTATGAATGCAAAGGGGGCACAGCTAGAGAAGACACTGGAAGTGTAGGAGGGTAAGATGGTGAAGGGTTGGGCTAAGAAGTTTCGATTTTGTTGTTCTTTAAATATATATATATATATATATATTTATTATTGATTTCAGAGAGGAAGGGAGAGGGAGAGAGAGAAGCATCAATGATGAAAATCACTGATCCGTCGTGTTCTGCATGTCCCCCACCGGGGATGGAACTTGCAATCTGGGGATGTGTCCTGGCTGGAAATCAAATCATGACTTGCTGGTTCATAGGTCACTGCTCAACTACTAAGCCACACTGGCCAGGCCAATTTTGTTGTTCTTAATTATGTCAGGAGTTCCATGAACCACTTTGAAATTCTATTCAAAATATTGCATATCCATAATGTGATTTTTTTCTAGGGAGAGAATCCATGATTTTCACTGATAGTCTATGATTCCCAAAGAATTGTTATACCCCCTGCTGCCACACTTAACCATTGACAAGGAAGTTACATTCACTCAAACACTTGTGTGGATTTATGATATGCCAAGTACTGTGCTTCTAAAGCATGTGTGTGGGGAGAGGGAGGGTGGTTGGAAAAGAGGTAGGACTGGGAGATAATTATAGGAAGACAATTTATAGCCCAGTAATCAAGACAAGTGATAATAAGATAAAATAAGATCATAATAATGGTAATGCAAAGAGATGCTGGAAACCCTTATATCTAGATTCAAGATCTATCCTGTTCCTGAATCCATTCATCTTTCATTATTTTTTTATTGCTAAGCAATAATCTAAAGTATGGATATACTATAATGTATCCATTCCCCTCTTGATGGACATTTGGATAGTTTCTATTTTTGAATTATTATGAATTAATCTGCTATGGAAACTCATGTTCAAGCCTGTGTATGTTTCTACTTCTCTAGGACCATTGCTCAGTCATGTGGGAAGTGTATATAATTGAGACAGAGTGCTAAACTGTTTTCCAAAGTGGCACCACCATGTTACACACCCAACACCAGTTCTAGCTCCACAGCACAGTATCGTCAGGTGTTGCAATGTTAGCCATTCTAGTGTGTATATTATTACACTGTGGTTTTAATTTGCATTTCCCCAGTAACTAATGATGTTAAACACCTTTCCATGTGCTTATGTGCCATTCATATATATTCTTTTGGGAAGTTCAGACTAAAAATTTGCCCACGGTAAAATTGGGGAAGTTACTACTGAATACAGTCTTATAAAAAACTAGAGGTCTAAGGCATGAAATTTGTACAAGGGGCTCACCCCTCGCAGCTCCAGCTTCGTTTGAAAGGTCGTCTGGACTTTCATTCTGCCATTCGGTCTAATTAGCATATTAGCTCTCTATTATATAGGATATTCTAGATAACAACTCTTTGCCAGATATATGTATTGTGAATCTTTCACCCAGTCTGTGGCTTGCTTTTTTGTTTCTTTGAACATTCAATAACTTCTAAATAACAAACTTTCTTAATTTTTATAAAGTCTAATTTATTAATATTTCCTTTTATTGTTTGTGTTTTATGTCCTATTTAAGAAATCTATGCTGCCCTGGCCAGTGTGGCTCAGTTGTTGGGCATTGTCCTATGTACTAAAGGGTTGCTAGCTCCATTCCAGGTCAGGGCACAAGCCAGGGTTTTGAGCTCAATACTCAGTAGGGGGCATGCAAGAGGCAGCAGATTAATATATGGCTCTCACACAGATGTTTCCATCTCTCTCCCTTCTTCTCTCTCAGAATCAATTTTTAAATCATTTTAAGAAAATAAATCTCTGCTTATCCTAAAGTTGAAGGTTTTTCTTTTTTGTTTTCTCCCATTTTATAGTTATAGCTTTTATATCTAGGTCTAGGATGTATTTTAAGTTAATTTTTATGTATAGTATGAAACAAGAGTAGAGGTTCACTCTTTTTCCATGGTATCCCTCGTTGAAAAGAGTCTCTTTTCCTGTTTGAATTTCCTTGACACCTTTATTAAAAATAATAATAATAATAACTGGCTATATTGGTATGAATTTATTTCTGACTTCTCTATTCTGCCCCATTGATTTACATCTTTACCTTTATGCCATTACCACAGCATCTGATCACAGTAGGTCTTGAAATCAGGTGTATGATAATTTGTCTAATGCTAGTACATCTTGAAACCAAGCAGTACAGCTTCCTGGTTGTTTGTTGGCCAATCCCTTGCTTCACTCTACAAATGCATAGCTTGATATTCAGCAGAGACTCAAGTATATCCCTACTCAGATTTCTGGAACTGTTTTTTCTGGGTATCACCCTCTTTTCTGGAACGCTGGTCTGCTTCCTGCTGCCTCAACCTCTGTCCTGTTCTATCTGTTTCAACCCTGCTTGGGATCCATTACCTGCACTGCATCCAAAATGTTTCTCTAGACAAAAACTGGGGCCGTTAGCATTCACTTCTCCTGTTTCCCTCCACTCAGGAATCACAGTCCTGGGCTGGTTGTTGTCCAACGTTTCAAAATAGTCATTTAAAAATATTTGTCTAATTTTCTAGTTCTTTATGGAAGGAGAATAAATATATATCCTGTTATTCCATGTACTATTCTTTTAAAAAATTCTTTATCTGGCCGAAACCGATTTGGCTCAGTGATATAGCGTCAGTCTGCAGACAGAAAGGTCCCCGGTTCGATTCCAGTCAAGGGCATGTACCTTGGTTTCGGGCACATCCCCCCTAGGGGATGTGCAAGAGGCAGCTGATTGATGTCTCTGTCTCATTGATGTTTCTAACTCTCTATCCCTCTCCCTTCCTCTCTGTGAAAAATCAATAAAATCAATAAAATAAAAATTCTATATCTGTTGCTTTTTAAAAAAGAGGGATAGAGGGGAAAAAAACATTAAATTGTTCCACTTATTTCTGCATTCATTGCTTGATTTTTATATGTGCTGACTGGAGGTGGAACCCAGAACTCTGGCATATCCAGGCAACATCCTAGTCAACTGAGCTATCCCAGCAGGGCCTAGAACTTTTTCTTGACTTTTATGGTACTTGACAGAAATTTATGGTACTTTACCTTATGGAAATGTCCCTTAATTTTGATTTGTCTGATTTTTTCTCATGAGAAGATTCAGGCTATGTTATCTTTGGCAAAAATTATGAAGCCACAGCTTGTGGGAACCTCTTTCTACATCCCGCGTGGTTCAGGGTTCCCGGGTCAGGGTTCGGGATCTGAAGGAGGCCGCATGCAAACGAAATGAGAGACTAGAGAACATTAATTTGGCGATATTAGGGGGCCAGGCAGAGCCTTCCTCTAGTGGGAAGGCCTGCCACTTGCTCTGGCCTTTTTCTCCCTTTTATTAAGGATTTGGGACACACCCCTAGCCTTTAGGCAGGAAATAACAAAAACAGAAATTAACATGAAACAAACATAGAGGTTGCTTCAACCAATAATGTTTCAACTAAACAGTGAGTAATCAGCTCTGACCTTTCAGAGCAATTAAGGTTGACCAGCCTTCTGGCCTCCTGTTTACATCCATTTAGTGAGAACAATATTTGGTTTCCGACAACAGCTGACACCTACATTAAAATACAAGACAAGAAATATAAATTTGGAAATTATGGGAAAGCCATTTGTGATCTTGATACAAGGAACCAAGTTCCATTGAGTCTCTGTTCCCATCTGCTTTTATTTACTAAAATACACAATTGCCTTTTAGGAATGCAAACTGACATATCAAAAGTGATGTTTGGTAAACAGTAAGATTATCAGGTTGGTAGAGTTTGCTTTAGGCCATTAAGTCATCAGCAGTAGGTAAAAAAATGCAGATATTCATCCCTTCTGACCGGACTTCTTGCATTTATATTAATTACTATTGATCTTGGCTCCCAGCATTTCCCCCTTCTTTAATTTCTTAGTAGATGTTGATATGCCACTTGCAGAGCTCCAATTCTTTTAAGATTTTTATTCCGCCGAGACCGGTTTTGCTCAGTGGATAGATCGTGGGCCTGCGGACTGAAAGGTCCCTGGTTCGATTCTGGTCAGGGGCATGTATCCTGGTTGCGGGCACATCCCCAGTAGGAGGCGTGCAGGAGGTGGCTGATCGATGTCTCTCTCTCATAGATGTTTCTAACTCTATCCCTTTCCCTTCCTCTCTGTAAAAAATCAATAAAATATATTTTAAAAAAAGATTTTATTCCGCATCTGCAGATTAAAAGTAAACATATAAGAACAAGAATGAGACAGGCAACAGCGGTTATGCTGAAAGGCCTTTAAATTCTGCCAGGCATCTAAAGAATTAGTTTGTAAATTTGCCTGGAATAATTATACAACATGTTGCTCTAATTCCAAAATATCAAGGGTGATGTTATTTTTACTTTAAGCACCAAGAAGGTGATTTTTCATTGACATAAGTGGTGGTAAATACTGTCTTGTTGAGAGTTTCCTTTAAGGTATAAATGGAATTACTTAAGCTATAGTTAAAATTATATCATTTTATTGGTGCAAGTGCAGCAGCTGATTTCCATTGATAATTATTATACGCAGACCTATAGGGGCTCTAATTCACAAAAGAAAAAAACTGTTCTTAAGTTTGCTGCTGGGGTGCCATTTATAAGACTTTTTACATAATGGATTAGTGGAGGGAGGTCTTAGCAATGTTAAATTCTCTTTGCCTCTCCCAGGAGCAAGCAGTAGTAATTGTATTTAGGTTTTTCACTTCCCCCTCCTTTGGTATCGATGCTAGCCAGAAAAACCTCTCTTTAATTCTACACACAAAGGAGCAGTAGTTTGATTCTGTGTCAGATAAAAAGGGAAGCTGGATGGGGACACCCGTGTAATTATACTTTGCACATATACTTACTATACTAGGCAGGGATCAGCCCACGGAAGGGATTTTCCCCAGGGAGAACTTCCCCATTCACAGCCGGTGACTGCCAGCATGGCAAGAAAGATGTTTTCAGGCTTTCTTGGGGTTTTGGTCTCTTCACAAGTTCGTTCAGCTTTCTGGACCATTTTCTTTATTACTCCCCAAGTCATCTCCTTATCTTCAGTGTATTGCCTGGGGTTGCTGATGTCTGTGGCTGGCACAGCCAATTGTCTACAGCTGCAAGGTGTGGCTCAAGCGCAAGGTCCTCATTAATCTGGCTAGTTTCGCTCTCAGATCCCGAGAGTTTAACATTTCTTGCAGGAATCCACACAGGTTTGGAGAAATTTTCTGAAAATATACAAGCATATCCTTGACCCAATGCTAGCAACGGGTTGGGTACCTTCCATAAACCAGACTCGGGATCTTTCCATTTAACTAGACCAGTGGTTGGCAAACTGCGGCTTTAGAGCCATGTGCAGCTCATGAGCCCCGGTTTGCCACTCTGTTGACTAATGAGTTTGCCGACCACTCCGTAAGGCATTACCCTTACCCAGAAGTTTTGACTTCAGGTTAAAGATATTAGTACATTATTAAAATGTTTTTTAAGTGTTTTTCCCTAAGGCAGAGGTTGGCAAACTCATTAGTCCATTTTCCTTTGTCTTAGTCTGACACCAGTGTAACTCCATGGGTGTCTTGCCATCAGCATCACAAGTGAAAAAATTTATAGTAATAAAGGCTTGGTGCAGCCTACCCACAGGTGATTTCTCCATCATAATCTTCCTTTTTATTTTTTAAGTTGGGATTTTAGCTGCTGATGTTGGCATTCAATAATAGCCTGTCCCTGGGAATTATATGGTATTCTATAATGTGCTGCATTTTCTACTTTTTAAAAAACTGCTGGAAATGACAGCTTGTGTAAGCAGGCCTATTATCAGTTCTAATACTTTTTGGAATTCCCATGATGGCAAAAGCGCTAAGCAATGATTAATAACTGGATTTGCTGTTCCCCCTGTGGATGCAGTAGCCCATAGGACTTTTGAAAAGGTGTCTATAGAGACATGCAATGCCCCAAGGTGTCCAAAGGGAGTATACTGTGTTACATCCATTTGCCAGATATGGTCCCTTAGCAGACCTTTAGGGTTGATTCCTGTGTTAGGCCCTTGAGGTAGATGAGACATTCTCTGATAATCTGTTTTGCCTGCGGTCAAGAGATTGACAATTATCTAGACAGCATTTTGGCAAGCTGATGTAAAAACTGATGAGATTCCGTGGCCTGTTTTAATAAAGCAACCAATTGGTCAGCATGTGCATTTCCTTTAGTTAATGGGCCAGGTAATACACTGTGAGCCCTTATGTGAGTAATATAAAAAGGATATTGTCTGTTATACAATCTGCTGAACTTGTTTAAATAGTAAAAATAAACTTTGGTCACTGAGCCATTTTAAATGAGCCGTTTCAATTCTATTTGCTAAATCTACAACATAAGGAGAGTCAGAGATAATATTAAGAGGCTCTTTAAAATCATGTAATGCAGCCTTAATAGCTTCTAATTTAATTCTTTGTATAGAAGTATGACTAGTTTGGATGACTTGGTCTAAATTCACTGTATGATAAACAGCTTTGCCATTAGACAATCCATCAGTAAAATAGTTAATGCTCCAGGAATAGGGTCCTACCTAGTATTGTTGGGCATAATAATAGGGGTATAATATAGAAATTGTAATAATTTGTCTTTTAGTAGGTGACAACTAAGTTCCCCTGAATATCCACTCAGTCCAGTTTGCCAATTTAAGTCAGTCTGAAAAAACATTTTTAATTGCTTTCCAGTGAGGGGAAGGTAAATATATTTGGGTTCTTCTCTAAGCTGTCTGCAGCACTTTCTAAGCTGAAATATTAACTGAGCTATAGGTTCTATATATGTAAATGCAGTTTTAAAGGACTGATGTCCTAGGTGGACCCATTCAATATTAGCAAGAGAGTTTTTATTTCAGAAGATGACTCCAGTGGGACTATTTGTAGTAGGATTAATCTGTCCCAATAAAGGCAATTCAAGCAGTACTCATGCCACTTGGGCTAAGGAGATTGCCTACTCAATTCTTTGTAACTCTTTTCTAGCTTCATCTGTCAATATTTAGGGTGAGGGAAGATTAGAGTCATCTTTAAGTATATTAGGTAAGTCTGTTATCTTTCCCATAGAGATTTTTAGCTAAGGTCTTAACCAATTAATGTCCCCTAATAATTTTTGAAAGTCATTTAAGGTTTTAAGGCAATCTTTTTGTATTTCCACCTTTTCAGGCCTAATACATTGGTTTCAATTATGGTTCTTACATATTTGAAAGGCATTTCTTTCTTTACTTTTTCTGGAGCAAATTTTAAGCCCCATTTAGGAAGTTCCTTTTCTAATGAGAAAACATTGCTAAAGACTGTTCTTCCCATGGACTCGCTAGGAGCAAGTCATGCATATAATGGACAATATAACACTGGGAATATTTGTCCCTTAAAAGCTGAATAGCTTGAGCTATTTTTTGACATAAAGTAGGGCTACTGGCCATGCTTTGAGGCAAAACTTTCCATTGATATCTTTTTTAAATAAATCTTTATTATTCAGATTATTACAATTGTTCTTATTTTTTCTCCCTATAACTCCCCTCCACCCAGTTCCCACACTAACCTCTGCCCTTACCCCACCCCCCACCTCCATCCTCCATCCCCAACACTGTCCTCATCTATAAGTGTACAATTTTTGTCCAGTCTCTTCCCACACCCTCTATTTCCCCTTCCCCCCAGGAAATTGTCAGTCCACTCCCTTTCTATGCCCCTGTTTCTATTATATTCACCAGTTTATTCTGTTCATCAGATTTTTTTTAATATATTTTATTATTGACTTTTTACAGAAAGGAAAGGAGAAGGATAGAGAGTTAGAAACATCGATGAGAGAAAGACATCGATCAGTTGCCTCCTTCACATCCCCCACTGGGGATGTGCCTGCAACCGAGATACATGCCCTTGACCAGAATCGAACCTGGGACCTTTCAGTCCGCAGGCCGATTTGCTCTATCCACTGAGCCAAACAGGTTTTGGCTGTTCATCCGATTTTTTATTCACTTGATTTTTAGATTGACTTGTTCATAGATATGTATTTGTTGTTCATAATTTTTATCTTTAGCCTTTTTTTCTTCTTAAAGAATACCTTTCAGCAGTTCATATAATACTGGTTTGGCAGTGATGAACTCCTTTAGCTTTTTCTTATCTGTGAAACTCTTTATCTGCCCTGCAATTCTGAATGAGAGCTTTGCTGGGTAGAGTAATCTTGGTTGTAGGTTCTTGCTATTCATCACATTGAATATTTCTTGCCACTTCCATCTGGCCTGCATCATTTCTGTTGAGAAATCAGCTGACAATCGAATGGGTGCTCCCTTGTACGTAATTAACTGTTTTTCTCTTGCTGCTTTAAATATTTTCTCTTTGTCTTTTGCCCTTGGCATTTTAATTATGATGTGTCTTGGTGTGGTCCTCTTTGAATTCCTTTTGTTTGGGGTTCTGTGTGCTTCCTGGACTTGTGAGTCTATTTCTTTCACCATGTGGGGACAGTTTTCTGTCATTATTTCTTCAAATAGGTTTTCAGTATCTTGCTTCTCTCTTTTTCTGGCACCCCCATAATTCGGATGTTGGTATGCCTGAAGTTGTCCCAGAGACTCCTTACACTATCTTCATATTTTTTGATTTTTTTTCTTTTTGCTTTTCTGATTGTTTTTTGCTTCTTTGTATTTCAAATCTTTGACTTGATTCTTACAATCCTCTAGTCTGCTGTTGGATCTCTGTATATTATTTTTTATTTCAGTAAGTCTATGCTTAATTTCTAGTTGGTCCTTTTTCATATCCTCGAGGGTCTCACTAAATTTATTGGCCTTTTCTAGAAAATTCTTGAAAAACCTTATAATCATGGTTTTGAATTCTATATCCAGTCATTTGCTTTCCTCCATTTCTTTCATTTGTGATCTGTTTCTTTATCTACGAATATTGGCTACTTCCCTGAGTTGATAGAGTAGCTTTGCGTGCTAGGTGTCCTATAGGGCCCAGTCTCCCCAGTTACCTGAAGTGAACACTCTTGGTACACTCCTTTGTGAGCTATGTGCACAGTCTTGTTATAGTTAAGCCTTGATTATTGTAGGTATCACTGGGAGGAATTGACCTCTAGGCCAATTGGCTGTGAGGACCAGCTGTCTCTATATGGGCAAACTTCTGTGTTGGAGATACCCTTATGAGAGAAGACTTGCAAAAGCTTCTGGACTCAGCTTGGATGGGGCGGAGTCTCAGGGTGGAGTAAACAGCAATGGCTTGCCATCAGCACTGCCTTAAGAGGTTCCTGGGTCTCAGTGTCTCACAGTAATCGCTGCAAGCACCTCTGAGAGAAAGCCACCCTCAAGTTTTGCTTGCTGCCAGACAGTCCAGTTTCTCCCTATATGAATCTGGGTCCCCAGAATCTCACCTGGAACTGAAGTTCAGAGCAGTCGGGAGCTTCTGTCTCCCTCCCAACTGAGAAAGCCAGCCACATACTCAGTTTACCAGCCCTCTCCGCATGCTCACCTCTGTACCTATGCCTTCTGCAGCTCCTGTGAGTCTCAGTGTGCTTTTCTCTTTCCTTATAGTTGTAGAATTTCCACTCAGTCAGCCTTCCTGTGGTTCTGGATAATGTCCATTTTGTCTTTTAGTTGTAGTTTTAAAATTGTGGTGCGAGGCAGCAATTTAGGTGTTTACCTATGCCGCCATCTTGGTTTCTCTCTCCATTGATATTTTTTCATAGGCTCTATATTATTAATAGATGGCACTGAAAAGGCAAATCTTTGTTTATCTTGTGGTGCCAAGGGAATGGTGAAGAAACAATCCTTAAGATCTACTACTATAAGAGACCAATCTAGAAGGGAGTCCAGGCTGAAAAGCTCCCATGGTATGCATAGTAGCATTAATGGCTCTAAGATCATGTAACAATTGCCATTTTCCTATTACCTTCTTAGGGATTGTAAATATAGGAGTATTCCAAGGACTATTGAAAGATTCTATATGTCCAGCCTCTACTTGTTCTTATATTAGTTCATGAAGATGACTTAATTTATCCTTAGTTAATGGCCACTGATCCACCCATAAAGGTCTATCATCTTTCCATTGTATAGGTTCAGCATGGGAGTGAGGAGATTGAGCAGTGACCACACCTAAAAAGACTGATATCCTAATCCTTGTCTTCCTGTGTTTCCTTTGGCCTGAATGGTTTTTTTAATCTCCTGATTTTTCCTAAATCTTGACCAGCTTAATATCCCATCTGAGTTATTAACTGTTGTCCCTTGCCAGTAATAATACAGGCTTGTAAACCTTCTAAAACATCCCAGCCCTATAAATTGACGGCAGTTCCAGACTAGATAGAGTTGTTTGTCCTTCCTCATCTTGCCACTTTAACACTGCAGTGCTGCATTGCATGTTATCAGGAATTCTAACTCCCATGATAAAGCCTATAGCTTCTACCATGGACCAACTTGGAGGCCAGAATTCTTGACTGGTAACATTAGCATCTGCTCTCATGTCTACTAAACCTTTTCCCTCTATTCTTAGATTGATCATAGGACGGATCTTGCTAATTTCCTGTATCCAATATACTGTATATCTGAGCTTCCAAATCCTTGTGTTCCTCTCTTCCTATTTATAACTTCACCTTGCTGAATATAAGGTAAAAGCAGCTGAGTGATTTTTTGTCCTGGAGTAATTAGCATAGTATGTTTGGATTCCAATATTACCTTGATTTCTCCCTTATAGTCTGAATCTATGACTCCAGAAAAAACAGTATTTTTACAGTATTTTCATTTCTCCTTAAGACTAAACCTGACGTTCCTAGTGGCACAGGTCCTCCAATTTCGTAGAAACAACTTGTCTAGCCATTTCGGGTATCAGGATGACTGTTATTGTACTACTGAGATCTAAACCAGCACTTCCTAGAGTGAGTTGAACAAGGGAATCTACTTGGGCCTGACGGGGTGGAAATTCCTCTTATTTAACAACGAGGCAGGGGATGCCCCTCTGGCTGTTTTCCCTGCAGCTGGCTGTTTTCTACACCTTGATTTAATGGCTGGCCATTTTTATGAAATGTAGGTCTACACTGGTTGGTCCAATGATTTCCCTTCTTACATCTGGGGCTTAAGTCTGCATTATCTGAATTGGGAGGCAGGATGCTTACACCTTCTCCTAGAGTGCCACCTTGTGTCCTTTTTGGTTGCTTACATTCCTTTTTAAATTGTCCTTGCTGTCACAGTTGAAACGATTCATTTCTCGTCGTAACTGTGGCAGCTAATAAACTTGCCTGAAAAATGCCTGACCCAACAATCTGAAATGCTCGAATCATTTCTGTAATGGTACTATTTTTTCTTAGCGGCATTAGACATTTCTTATAATCAGCATTGTCATTTTCATAAGCTAACTGCTGAATCAAAATGTCTCTTGCTGTTTTACGTTGAATTTGCCATTTCACTGCTCCAGTGAGGCCAGCTACAAAATCAGAGAATGATTCAGTGGACCCCTGCATGCACTTACTAAAGACTCCCTCAGGTTCTCCTTTTGCTGGTAAAGTCCACCAGATGTTTCTTTCACAAAGTCTAATTTGCTCATACATCTGTTGGATGTATTGGAGCAGATTCTGGTCATCACTAAATTGCTCTTGTCCTGCAAGCATCTTAAAGGTTATGGGAACATTCTGTCCGAGACTTAAAGAAGCTTGTTCTTGACATTTCCCCCCAAAATCTCCTTTCCATAGCAAATAATCTCATACCTACCCCTTTCCTTCCTTCTCCTCCCCTACCCCTTCTTCTCCTCTCTCCCTTCCTCCCCCACCCCCACCTCTCTCTCAGTTCTGACAGCATATGGAGTAAAAGACCCTTAGTCTCTTACTCCACATGCTGGGTCAAGATGCACATGAATTCCCTCCTCACCCTACTCAGGTGAGACCAGATTACCCTTTTTTATTCTCTAAAAGATTTTTTTATAATTGGTGTTACTTCTTCCTTGAATGTCTGAATGAATTCACCTCGTAATCTATGTGGAATTATGCAATTCAATTTCTTTAATAGATGAGGACTACTCACTTTTCCTTTCTTTCTTTTTTTAAATATTATTTTTATTGATTTCAGAGAGGAAGGGAGAGGGGAGAGATAGAAACATCAATGATGAAAGAGAATCATTGATAGGCTGCCTCATGCATATCCCCTACTGGGAATCCAGCCCACAACCCAGGCATAAACCTAGGACCCTTCATTCCGCAGGCCGATGCTCTATCCACTGAGCAGAACCAGCTAGGGCTTGTCACTTTTGTAAGTTGGTGTTTGCCCTAAGAATTTTCCCAATGAGTGGGATGGAGAAGGCCAATGGGGAGAAACCAGGGACATCTGTAAGACTTTCAACAGCAAAGATAAATAGTTTTTCCAATGAACACAAATTTTTAAGTTTATTAGCATAATTTTTTGTTAAATGCTCTATGCAGAATTTATTTTAATTTCCCCCTTTGATTCCTCAGACTGGTTAGTTGTACCTTTGCCTCAGTCTCTGTGAGTTTCAATAGCATTTATCTATTTTATTATCTTTTCCCATTGTTGGCTATGTTGGTTCTCTGTTTACTATTCCACTGTTATTGAAGTAACCGCTTAGACTGGGGGGATAATAAACTTTTTCTGTAAAAGGCCAGACAGTAAATACTTTAGGTTTTGGAGCTCAGGATTCTTTTCCATCTTCCACAAATCTTATATGGTCACTTTCCTAGCAATGTTTACATTTTATTTTATTCAATAGGTGTTAATTCAGAGAAGGACTTTAGATAGAAGCATGGATAGAAAGGACTTTATCTGATTATAATAAATAATATTTATTTAGCCTACCATGTTACCAGGCTGTTAACAGTACAAAAGCAGCCACAGACATACACATAAGGATGTGTGGCTATGACTCAATAAACTTTTATTTACAAAAACAGGTGGAGGGCTGGATTTGGCCTGTGGGCCATGTTTTGCTGACCCCTGGTTTAGAGCATCAGATCTCGTATAGACCTGTTTCCCTGATCATTTCTTTTGACTTTTGTCCATATCTTGTCTCCTGGCAAGTCAGGTTATTTTGAATTGATCCGCAGAATTACATTTGATAAACTGTAGACAGTTCAAAGATCTGGATGATGTTGTTCTCCTAGATAATTTACTTTTGCTTCTGCCATGTAGGTAGTCCCTTGTAGTCCCTTTAATCCAAACAGGGATTGAGGTCATTTAAATCTGGATATACTGTTTCACATTTCAAATTAAAACCTGAGATGTATCATTTTTCCTTGCAGCCCTCAAGCCTAATTTTTCTCCTTTCAGCCCATGTGTCTGTTAAAAACTGTGTTTAGGGCCAAAACCGGTTTGGCTCAGTGGATAGAGCGTCAGCCTGAGGACTGAAAGGTCCCGGTTTCGATCCTGGTCAAGGGCATGTACCTTGGTTTCCGGCATGTCCTCAGTGTAGCAAAATGTAGCAATGTAGTTTACTGTTGTCATATTAAGACTGTTACCCATGCTACATCATGATTCAGGACAAAATTTCATTTATTTGTAATTAGAAATAAATATTTCACAATATATAATTACATATTGTTTTTGTGATTAATCACTATGCTTTAGTTATGTTCAATTTGTAACAATGAAAATACATCCTGTATATCAGATATTTACATTATAGTTCATAACAGTAGCAAAATTACAGTTATGAAGTAGCAATGGCAATAATTTTATGGTTGGGGGTCACCACCACATGAGGAGCTGTCTTAAAGGGTCACGGCATTAGAAAGGTTGAGAACCACTGCACTAGAGGAAGGCTCCCGCCTGGCCCCGCAATATTGCCAAATTAATATTTTCTAGTCTCTCTTTTTGTTTGCGTGCGGCCTCCTTCAGAACCCGAACCCTGAACTGGGAACCCTGAACCACGCGGGACATGGAAAGAGGCTCCCACAAAAAACCATCCAATCAGAACAGCAAAATGAGAATGGGAGATGAGGAGTGGAACTGGTGTGTACAGATATCAAACTTCAGATGTGTTGCTGCAAAAGGGAGCAGAGTTGGAGGGTTATGAAGGGACAATAGAGAGCTATTTGTAATAGAGGTTATTAGGGCAGTTTGCACAATGAGGGGTGGGTAATTGCAAAGAGGGAGAGACCCAGGATGCAGGACACTTGGAGCAGTGAGAGGGATGAGATGGAGATTGCATGTGGAGACCTGCCATTGGCAGGAACAGAGGCCCTTCATCCCGGTGATAGCAAGGAAACAAGGAAGAATGGATCTAGGGGAAGGTGTGGGCCCTGAAAAGGGGAGAATTTGTATGGAATTGTTTCTACTCTCTCAGAGTACTATGTGGCCAATACTGAGAACAGAGGTGGGCAGAAGGTGAGTGGTCAGGCACCTGTGCTACAGCTTTGAAGAGAGAGGAAGGAAAGTAAAATAGTAATAGTCCTTTTGGAGAATGGGGACACCAATCCAGAAGGATTGCAGACAGGTGACTAAGAAGGCCTTGCAAACCTGAGGGCCCATATGAGATTTGCGCTTATGAATTTAAATATGTTTTTACTCCTTTCAGACAGACGGAGAGGGAGAGAAACATCAATGATGAGACAGAATTATTGATTGGCTGTCTCCTGCAAGCCTCCTACTGTGGATCTAGCCTGTAACCCAAGCATGAGCCCTGACAGGGAATTGAACCCTGACCTCCTGGTTCATGGGTCGACGCTCAATCACAGCTGAGCCACCCTGGCCAGCTGTGGTTATGAATTTAAAGTGAGATCTGTCAGCATGCATGTGGATTGTTGCTTTTTTTCCAGCAATATAACTGGTTTAGTACAGGTAAGGTATAAGGAAATATTAAGAGGGCTAAGTCATTTTTTTTTCACACTAGAGAAAGACAAGATATGAGTCTTTTAATGAAAATGTTTATTTTTTTTTACAACATGATAAGTTCACACTGGTGGTTAACTAGCAATTAATTTCAATACTTTCAAACTCATCTGCCTCCAGTTTTAGGCATAATGCATGAATCTAAGCTTATAAAATTAAGAAACAGCAACAGCTAATCCAATCCTTCTTGATATTCCTTCATGATCGGCAAGCTACATAAAAAAGTTCTTTAGAGGGCTAAAGTAGATGGATATATAAATTGTGAGTTCATTTATAAAGCTGTATAAAAGTAAGATTTCTAAGAAAGCATTTAAACCAAAGCTCACCCTTAATAAAAACAATATTCTTAATGCAGGCTGTGTCCATTTTAGCTATTTGGCTTTCTGTACCTTGGTAAATTTGATATTGCCCAACAAAGAATCTTTTACTGTTTGGGGAGACGAATGAACAGATGAACACATCAAATGCATACACAGCTGAGATTTTGCCCAAGGTCAATGTGTTTTAAGACAGTCTTTGTTACCTATTTATCAAATATTGAGGAATACTGGTGTCATTCAAGATGAAGTCTTTGATTAAGAACTGAATGTACTGGAGATGTATTTGGTAATAAGATTTTCACCAGCCTTAATTCCATCAGCACACTGAAACATATTGTAGACTTACTACCCAATAATTAACACATTAGACAACATTAGCCTCTTAAAAGAAAGACCATATTTTGTTCCTGCTTTTGTAAAAACATTATTTATTTAAAAGAAGTGTGAACTTTTACTCAACTACTACTCCCTTGATATAAAAATGACACAAAAGGAGCTGAAGAAGGAAAGCTGTCCAGTTACACTCCACAGCCCTGGATATACTGAGTGAGATCTTGGTTTTGACAACGATTTCTCCAGGCCACCCTGTAGGAAAAGGTGAAACAAGTGGTGATATGGTTAAAGCATATTTTCATTGTGATAGACAACCATCAAATCCTTTGTGAGGACAAACTATTTTAATACTATATGAAATACAGGCTATTAATAGATCCAGGTATTGCTATTTATTAAATGAATATATGTACATCAAATACTTCACTTCTCCCCAAAGCCCTGGCTACAGCATAGGATGCTGACCACGAGAGTCATGTGCATTCCCTAACAGCCACTGCAAAGTACATTCTACATTTACCTCATTCCAAACATTTCAAAATAGGACAAGGAACTGGTAGGGTGTAGAGAATCTTAAAAATTCTAGAAAATGGAGGAGTAAGAGAAAAAGATTCTGAATCCCTTAAAATAGATTGCTTCTAAGTAATATTTTGTTTAGCATAACTCTAAAGCTTCAACTTTTAGTTCTCAGTAGCATACTGTGGTCCTTGAAAACCTTCTCTCACCTCTCTCCTAACACAGGGCAAAAAAGCTTTCCCCTTTAAGGCTTACACATACCATGCTCTGATGCCTTGTGGATCCCTGACAACTCGCTTTGCACAGGTTGCAGCTTGAGTGATGTCATCTTGGAGCAAAACTGAAAAACAGGTGGTGAGGAATGAAGACAACTTTCACAGAAATTTCATCTTAAGTTTAGGGTAACCCATTTTATTCTCTTAGGCTAAGGAATGGACACTAAAATTCTTCTCCACAAGTTATGCACCTGTGAATGTTGGGAGGAAACTCAGATACTAACTGGAGGCCCGGTGCACAAAATTTGTGCATGGTGGGGGGAGGGGGTCCTTCAGTCCGGACTGCACCCTCAGTCAGACACCCTTAGCGCTGCCATTGAGTTGGACAAGGCTCCCACCACTGCTGCTGCACTAGCCAGCCATGAGCCTGGCTTCTGGCTGAGCAGTGCTCCTTATGTGGGAGCACACTGACCACCAGGGGACAGCTCTTGCATTGAGTATCTGCTCCCTAGTGGTCCGTGCGTGTCATAGTGACCAGTTATTCTGCTGTTCTATTGATTTGCATATTAGCCTTTATTATATAGTATGTGATAGTTTTCTTTGTAATAGGCACTACTAAAAGAAAAAAAGGAACTAACCTAGTAATTTTTAAAAAAATATATTTTACTGATTTTTTTACAGAGAGGAAGGGAGAGAGATAGAAATATCGATGAGAGAGAAACATCAATCAGCTGCTTCCTGCACACCCCCTACTGGTGATGTGCCCGCAACCAAGATACATGCCCTTGACTGGAATCAAACCTGGGACCTTTACATGTTTATATGTAGGTATATTTGTACATGATATAGCTTTGTATTCATATATATGATTGATATAAATTCTATCTAGAAAATATATACCAAAAGTTACTAGTAGTCATAAATCCCTTGGTAGTAAGAATTTTTATTCAGTGACCACAGATTATTATATAATACAAAATATTTTTAAAATAAGTTAACTGGATACAAAAGATTATTCTAAGAATAATCTATTAGAATTTTAAGATTTAGAAATGTAATGATATCAATTTTATAATACTTCTCCAATATTTTCATTTTTATGATTTTATTTTATTTTTTAAAGTCAGAGTCTTTTTTTTTTAATCCTTATCTGAGGATATGTGTGGATTTTTTAAATTCTAATCCCAACTAGGGATTGAACCCACAACCTAGGTATGTACCCTGACAAGGACTCAAACCCAAAACCTTTTGTTGTATAGTATGATGCTCCAACCAACTAAGCCACCCAGCCAGGGCGAGATGAAGTTTTTCTAGGTCCCTGTTGAATTTTTCAAATCTTTTCATTTGTATTGGATCTCTGTTCTTGTAAGCATAACCAGATGGGTCCTGTGCCCTTGCTTAAACGCTACTTTCTCTTACCGCTGCAGGATATACCACAGGCGTTAACTGATCTTGGGGTTTTGCCATCATTACACCAGTAGCGGCTATTGATCTGAAATATCCCATAATCAGTGCTTCTGTCTCCAGGATTGTAGTTTGTAGCTCGTGTGTTGTAACTGCTTTCCCATTTGGCCAAACACATCCCTGAAAATAACATATTTTTAGTAATAAATAGCAACACCATATGACCTATACTGCATAGCATAATCAGTTCTATATAGCTAATTTTATTTTACTAATGACTTATTTTGTAAGTATAAAGATGTAGAACAGGAAAGACTATTTCATAGTCCAACCATATATCCATCAAATTATTCACTCATGCATTCAAAAACAGTTATTAAGAAGAAGTACTTGAATTCAACCTAAACTTTTGACAAAATTGGGCTACAATACAAAGTAATTTTTACACAGGCACATCTTGGATTGCAAAGAAGAAAATAAAAACAGTTGATCAATTAGAGTGAGTAAGAATAATGAAATGGCATTTCATGCTGCATTTCAGGGATCCTGACATAAAGAGTGATTGAAGGGAAATAGGTTCCTTCTGCCCCTGTATTGAGATTTCAACATAATTAAAAAAAAAACAACCAACTTTGCTCTGAAAGCTTCATGTCATGCAGGGGCATTAAAAAAGAGAAAAATGCTGCGTTATTCTAGGCTCTCAGATCCCAAGTTCCACACAGGAAATAGTACTGGAGTCAAGTACCAAGCACGTAGCAGAGATTGCTCAGGTGCTCAAATGTCTTAGTCTACATGTGTCACTGAGTCTGTACAAGGGGTGGTGGTTTATATCGAATGGTGCAGAATTTTGTACTCCTGTGCCCTCATTCCTTCATCTGGCATTTCTGGTTCTAAAGGAACAAGTTGGTGTTTGTTTGTTTTTTAAGCATTTTAAGTATACAAATCCTCAACTAACTTTTTTTAAAGAAGCCCATTCACACGAAGCCCTTTTCTCATTATTCATCCTCTGTTATTATCTATTGCACGCCTGACTGGCTATTTAGAAGTATGGAGAGTTAACTTACAGTTTGCCAGGCTCACTCCCCTGTAGCCGTCCATTCCAAGTCTTTTCATGGTTCTGGCCAGCTCGCATCTCTCATAGACCTTGGCCTGGACAGCGACAGAGAGGAGGAGCAGCCCCAGAGTCAGGAGAACCTTCATGTTGACTGTGAAGCCAGACCACTCAGTTGGCCAGGGAAGGCTGGCCCCAGTATTTAACCTTCTTTAACTTCCTTCTCCTAGTGGTTTGGAGGCTCCACCCCTTGAGATATGTGGAAAAGGGGAACAACTTTTTGGTTCACTGACTTCAAAAGTTAAAAGAATTAATCTACAGGAAACTGATGAAATGATATTGTTAAAAGACCTGGCTCAGGAAGAATTGATGTTAGCACTGTTTCCAAAACAGGAACTTTTTCTTATTTTTATGAATTTAGCAACTCTAAAGAAAGAAAAAAAGAAAAACAACCACAAATGAACACTTTACACAATCTGAAAATGAGCTCTGATTTTTTATTAACATTCATTTCATTAAATTGTTTTGTGTGCATTCACTATGATGTTTTCATCTTAAAATTATTTTATGTACTCTTTGCATAAAAAAGCATGACACCTCGTCTGTCGTTTTAATAGGTAGATAGCACCACATGATGTTGCACAGCCAGATTTCTACTTTAACATTTTGGAAAATTTTTTTTAAATATTTTTTTATTGATTTCAGAGAGGGAGAGAGAAATAGAAACATCAATGATGAGATAGAATCACTATCAGCTGCCTCCTGCACACCTCACAGGATTAAGCCCTTAACCCAGGTATGTGCCCTGATCAGGAATCGAACCGTGACCTCATAGGCCAATGCTCAACCACTAAGCCATGCCAGCTGCTCTACTTTAATTTTTTTTGTTACCATAATACGTATTTTATTTACAAATAAGCCTCATGAGAATAACATCCCTAACACCTTTTCAACAATGCCTTACCTCAGATTTTCATGTTAAAACATAGGGGTCATTATAAAGTTAGGGAACTTTATAATCAAAATATAAATAGCAGAATATGCTGCTTGAAAACCTTCCCCTTTGCCAGAAGAATTATTTTGAGCTGAAGGCAATTACAAAGAAACAGACCCACAAAAAGCTCTCTATACTATGTGCCTGAAGCAGAACATAAATTTATACTGAAGTTAATAACCTACAATACTAGATGCTTGTCAGCCCTGAGACAGCACATAACAAACTTTACTGACTAGCTATTATCTTCCATTAGTTCCCCATATATTTAGCTTCCCACGGTTTGCTACCCTTGAAAGACTAAGGCTCTTTTCCTCTGTCTTGTCATTTCTCTAAAATGTATGGTTCTTGGTGAAGATGATATGAAAACCCAAGTGCTAGCCACCTTTTGGAGTTACTTAACCCTGTATTTCTCCCAAGCATATATGAGATGTGCATGTTCATAAACATATTTATTTTTTCTTGTTAATCTGTCTTTTGTTACAAAGTCCAAGCTGAAACCCAAAAAGGTGGAAGGGAAGGGATTTTTTTTCCTCCTCTACAGTTTCTGGCAATGAGGAAGGAACATTAGAAGACTGAGATAGTCCGCTCTCCCTAGAGACTGCTGTTGAGATATGGGATAAGTAACAACAGACATCAGAAGGTAAGAATCCTTACCATGTCAGTGTCCCATATCAGACGAGTCAAAAGAGGAGGATAAAATTTTCTCCTTGTCTCTTCCTTCCCAAATTTACAATGCAGGAGAAAACCATTTGTAAAAATAGATCTTGAATTATGACTCTTATAAATTTGCTTTGGGGCACTCATAGGTTATTGATTCTTAGCTTGCCAGAAACAGTCAGGTTTTCTTTTGTCTCTGTCTTTTGTGTCATTTTGCATAAAAATGAAAATCATAAGATGAGCATCTCCATTTGCCTTATTGTATGTACCAGAAACTTGGCTTTGTAACCAGTGAGAATACTTTCTGGTTTCTGCCACTTGCTGGTGGGGAGGGGCGTTCATTGTCAAGCTTGCATCAGGCAGCCAGCTAGCCAGCTGGCTAAGAACCTAAGAGTTGAAAAGCAGCATTCTCTTTGTCTAAATATGCTAGCATTCATGAAATTTGTGCACAGGTGGAGTGTGTCCCTCGACTCAGTCTGCACCCTCTCCAATCTGGGACCCCACAAGGGATGGTCCGACTGCCCGTTTAGGTCTGATCCCACCAGGATCAGGCCTAAATAGCCACTCAGACATCCCTCTTACAATCCAGGACTGCTGGCTCCCAACCACTCGCTCATTTGCCTGCCTGATTGCCCCTAACTGCTTCTGCTTGCTAGCCAGATCACCTCCTAACCACTCTCCTGCCAGCCTGATTGTCAACTAACTACTCTCCTGCTGGCCTGATTTCCACTAACTGCCCTCCCCTGCTGGCCTGGTCCCCCTAACTACTCTCTCCTGCAGGCCTGGTTACCCCTAACTACTTTCCCCTGCAGGCCGTGTTCCCCCCAACTGCACTCCCCTGCAGGCCCAGTTCCTCCCAACTGCTCTCCCCTGCTGGCCTGATTGCCCACAACTGCCCTCCCCTGCTGGCCATTTTGACCACATTGGGATGGCCATCTTATATGTTGGAGTGATGGTCAATTTGCATATTACCTCTTTATTTTATAGAGTATATATATATATATACATATACATATATATATATGAGATGCTCATCTTATGATTTTCATATATATATATTATTTAATATATATATATTATTTAATATATATATATACATATTATTTCAGAGAGGAGAGGGAGAAAGAGATAGAAACATCAATGATGAGAGGGAATCATTGATTGGCTGCCTTCTGCCTGCTTCAAACTGGGAACAGAGCCTGCACCTGGGTATGTGCCCTGACAGGGGATCAAACCATGACTTTATGGTTGAGTCAAAACTCAACCATTGAGCAACACCAGCCAAGCTGGAGAATTTATCTTAATAAAGAGTCTAAGTATAGCTGAAACTGGTTTGGTTCAGTGGATAGAGCATCTGCCAGTGGACTGGAAGGTCCCAGTTTCGATTCCGGTCAAGGGCATGTACCTTGGTAGCAGGCACATCCCCAGTGGGGCGGAGGGGTGCAGGAGGTAGCTGATCAATATTTTTCTCTCATCAATGTTTCTAATTCTCTATCCTTCTCCTTTCCTCTCTGTAAAAAAATTAATTAAAAAATATATTTAAAAATTTTAAAGAGTACAGCAAGATGGCGGCATAGGTAAAAACCTACACTGCTGCCTCGCACAACAATTTCAAAACTACAGCTAAAAGACAGAACGGACATCATCCAGAACCACAGGAAAGCTGGCTGAATGGAAGTTCTACAGCTAGAAGGAAAAAGAGGGGCTCACAGAAACCCAGAGAGCTGCAAAAAGCTGAGGTACGGAGACGCGCGCACTGAGAGAGCAGGTGCCAGAGTACCGGGTTGGCTTTCTCTAGTGGGAGGGAAACAGAGACTCCCATCGGCATTGAACCCCTTATCTTACAACACTAAACCCCAGATCCAGCCGAAACTCATACGGGGGGAGTTTGGACTGTGAAAAGGGAGAGGTGCATGGAAATTTAAGGGAGTCGCAAAAGATCAGAGGCCTAGTGTCCATGCGCACAGGACAAATTGCTGATTGTGCCGTTGGCTCTCAAGAGTGGGTGGGAGACAGACCCTCCCAACTGTGCCACTTCTGACTCCACTAAGCCCCTGTTTTGGGTGAAACCCTGGGGACCTAGACTCGTGTGGTCCTGGAGCGCAGGGGAGCCAGAAAGGCAGCGGTCTAGAGGCACTGCAGGCGAGTGCGCACAGGACCGCTCCAGCGATTACCCAGTCACATGAGACTCAGGGGCCATGGAGGGCAGGGCCAACTGGAAGGCAAGGCAGTCCCTTAAGCCCTGAAACTCCACCCATCCCAAACTCAACAGAGGCTTCTGTGGTTTTGCAAGTCTGGTATCATAAGGCTGAATTCAACACAGAAGTTTCCCCAGCATAGAGAAAATGCCGAGACAAGGGAAGGGATCACAAACAAAAGAAATGGAGGGAAAAAAAACGACTGGATATAGAGTTCAAAACCATGCTTATAAGGTTTTTCAAGAATATGCTAGAAAAGATGGATAAATTTAGCAAGTCCCAAGAGGAGATGAAAAAGGACCAACTAGAGACACTGACTGAAATAAAAAATATTATACAGAGTCCTAACAGCAGACTAGAGGAAGGCAAGAATCAAGTCAAAAATTTGAAATATAAAGAATCAGAAAACACTCAACTGGAAAAGCAAGAAGAGAAAAGAAT